>BLKR01006069.1:0-65677 GCA_011170035.1 Teleogryllus occipitalis | reverse complement strand
CGAATTTCACATTTTAGCAGTAATGTTACCGACACCTTCTTGTACACAACATGCACTGCCCTTATGGTACTGATGTTCTAAATAGTTGACACGCCTGGAATCGATTGATTGATTTTTTGTGTGTCCGGGAGCGTCCACTGCTTTGGTCACTAGTCCCGTATGCGTAGTGCATGCTTTCTCTCGGGAGATGGCGATGATCTTCCCGCGCTGGATAGCGAGATCCGGCGCCGAACTTTTTTTGGGCTAGCGGAGTTTCCCCCGAACCAGGACTCTCCCACCAGCGGGGAACCGCCCCAGCCAGGACAAACTCTAAGCTCCCGACGGTCTCCCAGAATATATGGTAATATAGTGCATGTTAGTGTGTGTGGGGGGGGGCAGAGAATAGGACAAGGAAGAGGAAGGAAATATCGCGCGCGGTCCCTGGCCGTTTGTTAGGGTACAGCTCGGGCATTTGCCTGATGTTGATCGGAGAAATTACGGAAAACTACAGATCAGAGCCGCCGGCCGGTAGCATGTTCCTCCAGACAGCAACTGAATTCGACCTAGCTGAAAAGCTAGTGTCAAAAATCCTTTCGCCGTTAGGACTCGAACCTAGGACCTCCCGGTCAGAGGCGCTGCACTGACATCAGTTGATGCACTGAGCTACCGCTTCTGATCATGCGCCTGAAATCAATAATTACTGAAACACTCGATGTCCTTTTCTGTTTTCCTCCCATATTTGCCTTTTGCACCATGGTGGGTTTCTACACACCCATCCAAGCTACTGCGCTTGGGTTTCCAGTTAATTATCCGCCTCTCTCTTTTTCCCGTCGCCGCTCCCATGGCCACCAACTCCGCCTTCCCAGAGCCCCAGTGGCCCTGATGACCGGCCTCGAACATCGCCGCTTTGGCGGCCGCGGCGTTTTATGTATAATTTCGCCCCAGAGGCTGCCAGCAGAGAGGCGGGGAGAGCGGGCGCCGTCTCCTGCTTTTCCGAGAAGACCGGCTAAGCCCCGGTGCGACTGTTTCCAAACTCACAGCTCTGCACGACCACATCCCGCTACACCTCTTTACTCCCAACCTCTCGAATTATCTTCTCGCTTCCTGCCCACGTGATAGGTCCTCGATAATCCCGCCCTGCCGTGGATACTTAGGAACAGCCTTCCTTTCAACTGAAAGGTGCTGTCTCAAACTGCCAGTCGATTCACGGAAACTGAGAGAGAGACTTTTTATTTGGGAAAGAAGCTTCGATATTTTTTGAGTTCGTGTGGGATAAATCTGCAGCTTAGCGCTTAAAAATGCTAGGTGGTCTTCTTGCGGGGGGGAGTCAGTGAAAACGTATCAGGAGATTGAAAAAATCTCGGGTGGAATTTCATTTCAAGGATTTACGGCAGTAATAGTAAGATATTTAGAGTGTTTCGAGGAAGAGAAGGGAACGTCGTAAAGAATGAGCAACTTATCCATATTTCGAATTAAAGTTTGATTTTGTTCCTGTTGATGTCAGAACAGTCATTCTTTGATTATCATCCGACGTTTCCAGCAGTTCTTATATAAAAGAACGCAAATATTATAAAAAAGTAGCTTAAGTACAAGAGATAATGTACGAAACAGAAAACACGGATAAAAAAGTTTGAATAAGTGAGTTGCATTGCAGCACGGCGGAAAGAGTAGTGCAAATATTATAAGAATTATAAATTTCTTCGAAAATTAAAAGTAATAAATTTAAAACAAAATTCAAAAATTTAATCATGCAATAATTCAATAAGTACAAAAATGTAATAGTATATTTCAAGTGTAGCAACGAAAAAGAGGCTCCTGCCTAACTGAACTAAACTAAACATAAACATATACGTCAACATAAATAAACACCTACATAAACATACACATAAACCTAAAAAAACTCAACATCTGAACATACACGTTGGTCGCCACTGTCACACAATTTCCTACTTATTAATTCCCGGCTGATCTTTAGTGCCCGCGCCTCAGCTAGCATTTGCCCGCCTCACCTTGGCGTGAATCCCGTGATCGCTCCATACGGAGAACACTAAAAAAAATATCGGCGTGATCGTGCTTGGGTCAGTTTCTAGCTAATAAATAACGTACACATAACACAATTCAAAATTCAAATGACCCGCCGTAGGCGCTCATCTATTTATTTTACTGTATTAGCAAATTTAACACAAATTCTGCCCGTTACGGTCTATGAACATCACCGCATTCGTTTGGTCGCGGCGATTTCTGCTCCTTTGCATAAACACATTGACACTAATATTCAAACACATACAATAACCTATAAAATTAATTATACACATTCACACATAACAACAACAAAAAAATATTTACACTCATTCACTCGAATGCGCATTCTGTTGTACCCTAAAATTTAATCTAATACTAATGAAACAATACTTGGTCTTCAACAGAATGTCTTTCCTTTTTGTGGATTTCCTTCATTCACGCAATAATAAAAAAATAGGTTGTCGTCACTTCCCTTGTTCTGCCACTCTGCGCATCTCGCCTACACAGCACTGCCGTCTGCTTCCAACCCCGCTGGACACGTAGATACTCGCTGGCTACCAGTCTCCTTTGCCCAGGCTCCAATTCAATCGCCCGTCGTCCAAAATCCAAAATTACTGTTCGCGGCGATTATTCACCGTCCTTAAATTTAATTCCGCCGGCTCAATTATTCCGGGATAAACACAAAAACAACTATTACAAAATTACTATAAACACGAACGAAAATGACGAATAATTAAAATAATTAAATTTCTACTAATATTCTAACGCGACCTAAATTCCATTAATCACCAACAAATGTTGCGATAGATTACTGTTCATTACTTAACACTGCAAAATAAAATCAACGGTATCGTGTTCAAGTCCGAAAATAAAAGTTTCACTACTATCACATACATCTGACCTCTCCCAGATCTAAGCTGCTTCTCACCCGTCTACTTCAACACAATATTGTTGTCCTTTTCTTAGCGTTGTTCATCTTTCAAAACAGCTGCCCATCACCGACTGAAATTCACCACTATATTTTATGTTCAAGTTCGACATTTTCGGTGTTTAGCGCTGTTTCGTAATCACTATCTTTCTTCTGGGCCTTGTAAACATTTAATCCGTTGTCATCGGGTCTTTTTATTGTTCCTTTTATTTACAATGTAATATTCGTACCTTCCGGGATGCCGTGTGGTGTTGCTGTATTTTACTCGCGCGTCGATTGTTTCTTAATCCCCTATGTAATGATACTTTAGATTAATTCTTTCCGGTCTTGCATTCGTTCCTCCGGGTCGAGACTAATTTTGCCGGATTCCTCGTAATTTCCTCTATTGCTTTCCAGAGTTTCGACGTAATCCGTCGACGCGTTCTCAAGAAATTAACCGAAATGTGGTTTTCCCTATGTCATTAGCATATCAACAATGACTTCATGTTGCTACTTCAAACATGTTAAAATACAAATTCTTTCGTTTATGATTTCTCGTGAACCCGTGGTGCGATTTTCTTGATCTTGGTGTCATAGTTTTTCTAAAATTGTCCGCCAAATGGTGTTCACGTTGCCCTGCCCCAAATTTCCCGTTTTCACTGATTTCCAAAAAACTCCCCTTCCGCGGCACGATCGCTCATTGTTTTCCGGCGTTGCCTAAATTCTCTTGGAGTTCGACTGGAAATACTGTTCAATAAATTATTTAATAAATTATGTTATCGGACCGGTACAAATCATTACACAAGCCTCCAAAAATCAACATATCTGATGCAGGACAGTAAAAAGTTGTAAAATAAACAATTGAAAATAAATAAAGTTATACAGCGTTTTATTGTCAGCCTTCTTTCATAAATTATTAATATACCTCTCATTACATGCAAACAAAATACTAATTTCTAGCAGCAAAGACCTTAAGCACGTCCTCATAGGCTCGTATATTATAATGAAAAGAAAACAACCCACAAAAGAGAGGGGTACGTGAAAGTCGGCAAAGGCGAAAGGAAAACAAAATCCCCGACGTTGCATGCGGCAAAGAATAATCCGCATTACACCTGCTGCCCGTTTCTTAATTGCTCTCTTCCGTATTAAAACTTTACGAGGAAACTCGGCGCGCGCTCGCACTCGAACGCAGTAAAGCGGCGCCGGCTCCATTATGGGCGAGGCAGCTGCCGCTCGCGGCGGCCCGGCGGCCGTCCAAATCTCGCCGCGGCCCCGCCCTTCACCGCCCCGCCCTTTTCGGCCCTGCCGTTCTCGGCCCCGCCATTCTCCGCCATGCCCTTCACGGTCCTGCCCTCCTCGGCCAAGCCTTTTCGGGCCCGGCCCTTTTCGGCCCGGCCCTTTTCGGCCCGGCCCTTTTCGGCTCGGCCCTTTTCGGCTCGGCCCTTTTCGGCTCGGCCCTTTTCGGCTCGGCCCTTTTCGGCTCGGCCCTTTTCGGCCCGGCCCTTTTCGGCCCGGCCCTTTTCGGCTCGGCCCTTTTCGGCCCGGCCCTTTTCGGCTCGGCCCTTTTCGGCTCGGCCCTTTTCGGCTCGGCCCTTTTCGGCTCGGCCCTTTTCGGCCCGGCCTCGGCTCGGCCCTTCGGCTCGGCTCCCTCCTTTTCGGCCCGGCCCTTTCAGCCTGCCTTTCAGCCCGGCCCTTTTCAGCCCGGCCCTTTTCGGCCCGGACCTATTCGTCCTGGCCCTTCTCCACCCTCCACTCTCGCCCTGCCTCGCCTCGTCCCACCTTGCCCCCCCCCCCCCCCCCCCCCCCCCCCCCCCCCCCCGCGCCCGCCCCTTTCGCCTCTCCCCTCTCCTTGACTGCTTCCTCCCCTGTCTCGCTTCTCCCCCTCGTCTCGCCTCTCCCCATCTCGCCCCGCCTCGCCCCGCCTCTCCCCACCTAGCCCCACCTCTCCACCCCGCCCCGCCTCGCCCCCGCCTCCCCCCACCTCTCCCCCACCCCTGCCCTGCCTCGCTCCGCATCGCCCCGCATCGCCCCCGCATCACCCCGCATCGCCCTGCACGCCTTGCCTCATCCCGCATCGCCCCGCATCGCCCCGCATTTGCCCCCGCATCGCTCCGCATCACCACCCCGCATCGCCCCGTTATCGCCGCATCGCCCCGCGCGGGCATCGCCCTTCGCATCGCTCCCGCATCGCCCCGCATCGCCCCGCATCGCCCCGGCTCTTCTGGCCTCACCTTTTCTCGCTTCCCCTCTCCCCGCCCCTCTCCGCCTCTTCCCACCTCTCGCCGCCTCTCCCATCACCCTGAAAGATAATTTAACTCAATTGTTTAATCAGTCGTGTTCCAATACTATTTCGGTTTCCGTAAAACGTTTTGGAGATACAAAATAGAATTTGTCGCTCTTCCGTAAGCATCAATCTTGCCCACCTTTGAACAAGCACTTGTAGACCTTAATACTTACGCGTGTGAAAAGCTGAAAAGAACCTTAAACATGGATTTTACAATCGCTATTCGAGATCATATTGTTGAGATTTAAACACGTTTCTTCCTTACGCTATGTATAGCATTGGAAGAAGAAAAACAAAGGCAACCCACACATACTATAATGTTTAAACAAAGCGATAAATTTCTTATGAAGTGAAAAATGATAATTATGTGATGAAATTAAATAGATAACTAGTTTAACCTGGTTCGATTCCCGCTAGAGGCTAAAATAGAGTTGTATCTTTCCATTAAAATCGTTCCAGTTTCTGTTCATTATTTCCATCCATTTCGTATTCGTAACGAGTAGGTAAATATTTAAGCCAGACATTCCATTTCTATAGGAGCTTAAATAAGCAAATTTCATTCGCTACCTCCAGTTTAATTGTTCGATACATCACTCTAATCATGAAATATTCATAGTAATTTTATAGAGATCCATTGCTGCGACCAAAGTAGTACTCCCAAACGTTGAAATATCACCCAACCATTTTCCGGGATCAACTACTGGCTATACTTGCGATAATGTCTCAAAGTTTCGTAGCGTGCAAATGTGAATTCTATGTTCACTGGAAAGTAAGACTTTATCTTCCAATCAGACTACCGTGTTCTCCTACATTATTCACGTTATTAGTGCATTGCAATTATTAACGACAATGCAGAGGAAGCGTTTGAAAGATCGCCGATATCTTCCACTAATCAACAGAAAGTATCTTCAATACACTTTTTTGGAAAATGCAATTTAAATGTAAAAATATTCATAACACAAATTTTCTATGCGTTCATTGAGGCCACTGATATTTTAAGATATGAAGAAACATTACACTGACAATCTGAAGAGAATGATAGGCGGGGGGATTTGAACCATTATTTTACAACGATTGCACACATTTATTTTAACGAAACTGATGAACCTTTGCTAAATGGTAATATCACCGTTATTTTGACTTATAGTCACTTTTCATTATCTATAGTGTTTTTTTTTTTGCTTTCAGCAGTGAAAAACAATTAATTACTTTTCTTGACACGGAATATTTCTTACATATGAATGTCCCAAGAGACATTTTTATAACAAAATTATACAGCATTCTACTAGGGTTGCTTATGATTTTTAACTCTAGACAATCTTATCGCTATTTTTATCATAAGTAAAATGTCAAATTAGAGAAATTACATTTAATTTGATGCGCGTACACGTTATATGTTACAATATTACGAAAATTGAAGAAAAACATGAACCTTATATATCCCTCTTTTCAACTGAGTATCTCGTCACTAAGAAGATGAAAGAATGCATTCAACCTGTATGGTTCAGAAATGTATCAGAATCGATTGAATAATAAAAGGTTGAGAACAATAGGTGTAGAACTTTAGATGGGACATTAGAATTGTTTGTAGGAATTACTTTATGGATCATGTCTCAACGAGTTATTAAGTAGTCTTTGGATTGGTAGTTAGGCTCATTTCCTTACGAAATACTGATGTGTGCAATGTTATTGAAATTTTCATATTTTTATTTCTCATTACGAACTTTCAATTTTCTTACACCTTGTTTCTTGATTTGCAGGTGAGTGTTCCTGTACACAATTTAGGGTAAAACATCGGAACAAGTTACGGTGAGTGATCCTAAACTTAATGTTCTTTTTTTATTTTTAAAGAGGAATAATATTAGGGATCACCACGTAATATCAAATGTGGTAGTGAATCATTATATTTTTTTTCTGCATGAATCCTTAAGAGAGCAGTTTAAATTTACATGTTATCACTTGAAGTTGCGTTGTTTTCCGAAACATCACATAGGGATTGCTGTTACATTGTTTGGGGGTAATTATCGTGGCTTCACCCGAATGTGCTAAATAAAAACATTATTATAACATATTGTGTTCCGTTGACTGTTTTTGCAAGCTTCTTTTTTTCAACAGTGCTTACTTTCAAATAATAAATTTGTGTAAAAACTGTTTGGGCAGTAAGAACTCCAACAGAATAGTTATCTACCCAATGAATCATTTAATTGAGTACGCAAGATCTGCGACAAAAAACTATTTTTATTTTGATCATTAAAACCAATCAATTAATTAAATAACAACACGCAATTAAGTAATCAATACGTATAACTAAAATTGTATTCAATATAAGAAAATTTATACAAAATAAACACATAAAATACACAAATGCGTGCAAATGAAACAAAGATGAGTTGACTGTAAATGTGTGTCTGCAAATGAGGACACTCGGAGTAATGAATTTAGGGGCCCCTAAAACCCTGTTTCAACGGTTTAAGGAGAATTGTTTCTGAGCTATTCACGAAGCGTGGTGTAGTGAATGTGTTGCACCGGTGTGGCGCGGGTTGCATATACTCGTGATTCGCCCCCAATAAAAAATTTGCGAAATTCAATTGCAGTTGTGAGTGCAAGCGTTTCAAATGATTTCTAATAAAGTTTCTCGAGAACTTATAACTTTTTGTGTAATTGAATTCAACACTGCACATTTTCAGACACGTTCAAATGATTTCTATCTTTTCTTCAAAATCCGTTCCAAATGTTTCAACGAAAATTTGCTTAAAACAGATTTAACACTTGTGTGATATTCTTAAAATCGTATATAAATTTAACTATTAGTGGGGTAAAAATTGAGAAAATGTAAATAAAAGTATTTAGATGCTGAGAGGTAACAGCTGGAAAGCGGGCGAGGGAAAACTGAAAACTTGAAAAAAACAGATTAAGAAAATAATTAGGAAGGGAAAGTCTCCACCCATTGCATAGCATCACTAGTTTCTTATTAAATCTGTGTCATTCAGTACTAATTACATATTCAGCGGTAGCACACTTAAGTGGATATGCATAAATTATTTCTTATACACGACACAAAACCGTCATTTCCCCCTGTTTATTAGACAGAAAGGGTACTAAAGTTATTGTCAGAATTGAATATTCAAATGACTCACGATTGATGCATAAATATTACGAACAATTATCACATGTGTATCTTTCGCTTATACCTCAAATAACAGAAGCAATTTTATATTATGAATTTTATTGTTATTATTGTGTTTACGAGCGAAGAATGGTTTATGCGCTGTACGATGTTTTTCGTCCGTCACCGCAGTAACGGCAGTGAACTTAACCATTAAAATGATTTCTTATCAAAGTGAGTTGGTAATTATGCGGTGGATAGACTCAAGGTTGTCTATAGTGAACGCGAGGGCCGAAGGCCCAAGCCTCGCCGCGACTTGGGATCCGGGCGAGCGAAGCGGGAAAACTTGCCTTTGAAAGTAATTTGGCATTACAATGTGACGGGAACAAAGCTCATGCCAATATGGGGTATGGGTGAGTAGTGCCATTCCTGTTTCATAATTCTTCCACTTAGATTGGCAGTATGATTGCAATGACGTCAGCAAACAAATGCACACGGCATTCAGCTCATAACCAAGTCTGCACTGGTATCCCCTTATTATTAACTTTATTCATAATATTTAAAAAAATATTATTATTATTATTATTATTATTATTATTATTATTATTATTTTTATCATTATCATTATAATATGAGACTTCACAACCCATTCAAAATGAAATCATTTTTATATTGCTATTATATCTTAAGCATTTAGCATTACGACAACATAGACGGTGTACAAACCATTTTGCCCCTTTGATTTCCGCCGCCAGCCACTGCGCTGCGCTGCTGGGGAAACGAAGCGCCTTCTGGACAAGGGCGGGACGCCGCGCCGGGCGAGCGGGCAGGAAGAGGATCCGGCAGGCCATGACGGGCGGCGGCGGAAGCGCCGGCACGATCACCGCAGGAGGCCGTGCTCCGACGGCGCTGGCGCAGCGTGCGTGCGGCCTCAGTCGCAGCCGCTGACCGGGCGGAGTGCCGCCGCCGTCCCCGCAGTCACCACCACCACCGCCGCCACCGCCGCCGCCTCCACCACCGCCACCGCTATCGCTGCCGCCGCCACCGCCGCCACCGCCACCGCCCCCGCCAGCGCCACCGCCGCCACCGTCGCCAGCGCTACCGCCGCCACCACCGTCCTCGTCAGCACCGCCGCCCCCGTCCCCGTCCCCGCTCCCGCCCCCGCCAGCGCTACCGCCAGCGCCACAGACCCGCCAGCCGCCCGTCAGCACCGCCGGCGCCGCAACCTCCACCGCCGCCACTGCTGCTGCCGCCGCCGCCGCCGCCACCTCCACCGGGGCCGCCATTGGTCGCCACCGCCGCCGCCGCCACAGCCGCCGCCACCGCTGCCACCACCGCCACCGCCACCTCCACCGCCGCCGCTACCGTCGCCGCCCCCGTCAGCACCGCCGTCGCCGCCCCCGCCACCGCCACCTCCACCGCCGCCGCCACCGTCGCCGCCACCGTCGCCGCCAGCGCTACGGCCGCCCCCACCGCCACCGCCACCACTGCCACCGCCTCCGCCGCCGCATCGCACAATGCCATCATTGTGCCGCGTTTATAATTGCCCGCAAGCGGTGACTGCGGCGGTCGCGGCGGGTGCGTGCTCACGTCGTGGAGTGGCGGTCGCGGCTGCGGGGCGGAGGAGGGAGGGGCGTGGAGCGGTCCAGAAGGCGTCTGAGAGGAAGGGCAAGAATGGGCGGGCCAGGTCGAGGGGGCGAACGGTAGGTGTAGAGTGAAGTAGTCAAGTAGAACGTGCTCTGCTGAAATGAGAGTGGGTTGCTGGGAAAGGGATGAAATTGCTTGGGAGTGTAAAATGTTACGTTCAGGTAGATATTAAGAGATGGGATGAAATGCAGATACATCGGATTGCGATGTAAAATCGTGTAGGATGGGTCTGAGAAAATAGAATTATGGGTGACGGCAGAGGAAGAATGATAAAAATGGGGGTGGATGATATTCTGAGATTAGTTAGGCTCTCAAACGAAGTGAGGAAATTTTAAGTTATGTAAATTGCATAAGATGTGACGTAATATGATGGAAAAGGGTAATAAGATATCCAAAGAAAGATAATAAATCAAAATCACTACTAGATGTCTGGAGATTTGATTTTTTAAATTTAAAATATGATCAGACATGATTTATGCCAGAGAGAGTGGGAATTGACTTGTAATATACGAGGCATGCACCGCCGGAGCAAGACAGAAGAAATAGTAAATAAGTAATATATTTATGGGCTTTAACCTCAAATATAAGCCAGGGTACAATTATGAAAATAATGAACAGTACGTAAAAACAGTACGAATGAACAATAATGAACAGTACGTACGTAACAGTACGAATAGTTACTCAAAATATTAAAACTTAATTACAAAAAACATAAAACTAACAAAATGTTTAACATATTTACATTAAACACCAATATTTACCATGTTCACAGGTATCAAATATTTATTAAAAATCTTCAATTTAATTCAGCAACCATACATATTGCGTTTTATTTAATTATCAAAAAGAGAAGAAATGAAGACTCATAGTTTTTTGGAAAAATTTGGAGGGCATTGTTGGGGGCCGGAGAACAAGCAAACGCAACAGGGACCTTGCGGGAGGGGGTGGGTGATTCGGGAGGTTGGGGGTTCGGCGAGCAGAAGGACGCGCTGAGTGCAGCGGACGCAGCACAGAGGCACGCGGCAGTGAATGCTCTCATTGCCGTCGATTGTGGGCGGGCGGATGGCTATTATCGGCATCCGGGAAGCCACCACAACATCTCTCCACGTCGCAAACCTACCACCCCTTTTGCTTTCCTCCCCTACCGGGAGCGGCAGCTCAGTGCATCAACTGATGACACTGCAGCGCCTCTGATCGGGAGGTTCTAGGGTAGAGTCCTGACGGCGGAAGGATTTTCGACACTAGCTTTTCAGCTAGGTCGAATTCAGTCGCTGTCTGGAGAAGAATTCTAGTAGCCGCTGCTCTGATCGGTAGTTTTCCGTGATTTCACCGTTCAACACCAGGCGAAAGCCGGAGCAGAACTCTAACAAACGGGCCACGGATCGCGCGCGATCTTTCCTTCCTCTTCCTTGACATATCCTCTCCCCTTACACGCACACACACACACACACACACACACACACACACACACACACTTACACTAACATGCTCTACACTACCACATATTCCAGGAGACCGGTCGGGAGCGTAGAGCTTGTCCCGGCTGGGGCGGTGCCCCGCTGGTGGGAGAGTCCTGGTTAGGGGGAAACCCCGCTAGCCGATGAAAGGTCGGTGCCGGATCTCGCCATACAATGGGGGAAGATCACCGCCATCTCCCGATGAAAAACATGCACTACACTTACGAGACTAATGACCTGAGCTGTTGACACCCGGAATCCAACTAACGAACTTTTCGTTCCTAGCAGTAGTAGCTTAGTAGAAGTTGCAGCAACTTGCTGAATGACACTGCACAAGGCAGATTATAAATCCCGAAGGCTTCGGACTCTCGTTCCTCTCTCGCTCCGCGTCGTCCAGTGGAGAATTGTCAACATAATTTTAAGTATATCGCACTTTACGGTAGCTACTTCTACCTAGCTACAGTTGTCTTTTATTTTGAGCTTTACTGAAATCCCAATACTATGAAATTCCGTCCCTAACAATTATTATATAAGACAATTTCACAAATCACTAACGTCTGAATCATTAACACACTCCAGTTTTACAAATGCTTGAGAGAAGCTTAGTAGGAAGTAACTTACGAACGACCAGAGAAGGACTGTTTACCGCACTATTTTGCGGTGCCTACCGACCGTCCAGACGCGCATCCTACCCTCTTCCCACCCTTGAACCATGAGGAGCCCTAGGTAATCATTGTTGACATGCGGTACCTTCGCCTGAACTAGAAATTCTCTGGAAGCATTAAAACATGTTGGAAACTTCTCACTCTGCCGCACTTCATAGCGCTTACGGCTGCGGAAGACTGACTGGCTCTCGGTAGCAAATTACAGTTATTTTTTTGAATCTGTTTTAAAGCTTTCAAAATCTCTAATTTTTAAAATATTACCATATTTATGAACTACTTATTATACACTTCAAATTACTAGGTATACTGGTGGAATACGCGGTTTATCGGAGAATACGCCACTAGCGTCGTCCTATCTACACTGTTGTCTCTGCCTCTGACTGCGTACACTTCAAAATTTTCCTCTTTAATTCTGCTTGCGGACCTCTTTCGTCCTATAGTAGTTTTTCTGTTGCTAGCTCCCTTACTCTCTCATCCTCTTGCTTGTTCATCTTATCTAAGTACCTCACGATATTACCCTCATCTCGCATTCCCTTCTCCTGTGGCTCAACCAGCGTGGCTTAATTACGTTACTGGCTTCATCCCCAGTGCTCGGAGTAAAACTGACGAATATTAGAGAATAAAACTATGTACGTAGAACATGATACATCTTAGTGGCTATGTTTGTTAATTTTTAAAATTATCCCTTTTTAATTATGAAAATGATTATCATGTTAATATATAAGTATTTAATGGTGCATTATTGGTGCAATTGAGTTGTAGTAGGATTTCCCCGTGTGTAAATTTGTATTTGTCTTGGCTAGTGTAAAAGAAAAGAACTTCTAACGTTTTCTTAGAATAACGCAGACGCATGATTTACGACAAGAACAACTGTTTATATGTATTTAAAAGTTGAACAAGTTATTGTTTTATTTAAGCAAATGTATGAGTTAACTACATTACAAACCACATTCTTGTGTGAATGACAAAATATGTTGGATATGCTCATACCATGTTGATGAAAAGTTATGTTTCTTTTAAAGTTTTATAACAAAGATAGCGACCTGTAATCGTTCTTCACCGCTATCATAAAATTCCAGAAAAACATTGTGATATTGTACGGTATTTCTGAAGAGAACAAGCTTTTGGCATTTACAAAAATATCAGTGTTGAATTTTCACAAAACTTCAGTATTTTTTTCGGAATTGTCGGATAAGTCCTCGATTTGGAACACCTTCAGGACTTTTACGGATTCACGTTAAAAGAAAATAACAAATATTGCTACATATTTCCTGTAGTGTATGTTTCGATTAGTTTGATGGCAATACACTATTAAGTTTTTTGCAGAGGTCGCATAACTAGCATGCGCATGTTTTTACTCACAGAAAAAAATTGTAAAATTACGACGCTTAACTTTTTTGAATGTATTAAATTTCAAACTCAATTGTACTTTCAACGTTAATACACAGTGTTGTTTCATTTTAGATGTCCTTACGCTCACTTTCCACTCAAATGAGGCAAGCAAATTTAATACTACTTTTCAGTCTAGAAGTGACTTCATCTTCAACAGCAAACATTTTCTACTTTTCAACAACTTTCAGGTTGTTACCTATACAAACTTTCATTTAAATCAGGAAAAACAATTCAAACTCCTAAATTAATTTTTAAACTAGATGTGCTACAAAAAGACACAGACTTTCTCGTAGTAAAGTTTTCTAATTTCTTAGGTGTGGACAGGCTCGATGACCTTACCCCATCCTCTTGCCAGCTGCCATCTATCGCCGCCAAAACATTTTTTTGAAATTTTCTAAATTTTTCGGGTTTCTAATAGTAGAACCGAAATATTTCTTCAACATTATTATAGAAGAGTGAAACCTCGTCCTAAATGGCAATTTTTATTGAAACACTTGAAACCGTTTTTACGAAACTGGCGTTTAAACGTTACTATGAATGCGACATATGAAGCCATTTTTTTAAGAATTTATTGAGTTTTCGAAAACCTTCATTCGAAGTCATTTGAAACACTTCTACACACAAATGTAATGTATAAAATCGATCAAGATGTGCATATTAAGGGTGTGAAATATATTTAAAAAGAATTACTTATATGTAATTTTCGAAAACACAAAAATATACACCAAAATGAACTTTATGTCATACTAAACCGTGCAATTAGCACTATCATTTGGGAAAAATTGAAGAAAAATGCGGAATTTGGAAAAAAAATTCTTTTTCGGTATCAGGGGCCCCTAAACGTGTTTTTCTGTAAAAAATCTCGAAATCGATTTTCCGCAGCATTGCTTAACTTTCTCTATAAAACGTATCTTACTCCGTATATATGCATTTATAAGAGAAAGTAAAAATTATTATTTTAAATTTTCATATGCGTTTCGTACTACACGTCGTCTTGCTCGCCCTGAATCGTTTTTATTTCTCCCTCCCGAGGGTTTTTTGATTGATTTTTTCGTGTTTCCGGGCGCGTCAACTGCTTTGGTCATTAGTCCCGTTAGTATAATGCATGTTTTTCCCCGGGAGATGGCGGTGATCTTCCCTCGCTGGATGGTGAGATTCGACACCGACCTACCGTCGGATAGTGGGGATTCCCCATAACCAGGACTCTTCCACCAGCGGCGCACCGCCCCAGCCGGGACAAGCTCTAAGCTTCCGACCGGTCTCCCGGAATATCTGGTTGTGAAGTGCATGTTAGTGTAAGTGTGTGTGTGTGTGTGTGTGTGTGTGTGTGTGTGTGTGTAAGGGGAGAGGATAGGACAAGGAAGAGGAAGGACAGATCGCGCGCGGTCCGTGGCCCGTTTGGTAGGGTACTCCTCCGGCATTCGCCTGGTGATGATCGGAGAATCCACGGAAAACTACCGATCAGAGCAGCCGGCCGCTAGAATTCTCCTCCAGACAGCGACTGAATTCAACCTACCTGACAAGCTAGTGTCGAAAATCCTGCCTCCGTCAGAACCTCCCGGTCAGAGGCGCTACAGTGACATCAGTTGATGCACTGAGCGACCGCTCCTGGTCCCCTCGCGAGGGGTTGATACACCCTTCACAGGGTGTTGGGAAAGGCTCTTGAATGGCTATCGGGAATGGCACTCCGACGGACGAGCCCGTGGGCGTAACGTGGCGGCGCCTTCACCGGCGAAGCGAATTAATCACGAGCTGATGACGCCACTGGCGACTCCCACGCGCCTGGTGGACTTCAGCGCAACCGCTCGATTTCCGCCAACCACTCTGGCACTGCCGCCCACGCGTGGGAATGTGTGGTATTTCATTCAACGGCATATTTCTTGCCAATATCAACAACAGCGAGAATTTATCGAGCAATATGTAACTAGCTATGTTTGAAATATTGATTGATACCCATACTTGTAAAAGATGGAGGCATTCTTAATAACATTCGATAACTTTGCCGTAAACAAACTCTGAATCACGGGAATATCTGCCTCAAGAACGGCATTCGCAATGTCTACAGAGGATTTAAAATACCAAATTATTATCGTTATTTAACACTGAATATTTTTTGTTTTAAAATTAAATTGTAGTTGTATAATTAAATGTGAAACCTATTAACTGATTGCCCAGCGTCACCCGGGTATTTATTTAGTACACGTCCCCCGCTCTTCACCTGTCCTGCCAGTGCACCCGCCCCGCCCCCTAGCCATCGCTCCACGTCGCTCGGTCGTCCGCCCCCTTCTCGCGCCGCCCAGCAACAGTGCAACTTAGAACAGCTCAGAGGATTTTTTTAAACTTAATTTTTTTCGTATAAAATAATATTTTGAGGTAACGTTTTGAACCGTGACTATGTATATGTTATTTTATACGAAGCTCAAAAATATCGGCGCAAAATTTACAAGCTCTAGTGGTTTAGATGTGTGTGATTATATATATATATATATATATATATATATATATATATATATATATATATATATATATATATATATATATATATATATATATATAGTAGATAAACATTGTCATCGTATCTCGTTTTCAGTACCGAGATGGAAAAATTTATACACTACAGAAGTATTTGCTGATAAGGAAAATAAAACGAAAGTATAATCATCCTTACTGGCATGCCAGAAGTTCTTTCTCAGTATATCTGATATTCTGATACGATGGCGTTAGGATTTAATATTCTGTGTCGGAGTTTGGAAATAAATTTTATTCACAATACGTACATAAGTAAGCAGTATGAATGTACACTTTCTTACGTTATTGTATTATGCGTCTAGATCAGCAGTTATAAAAATAATGAAGAGTAACATAGATGATAGTAATTGATTTATGTTTTTCACTCAGTAGTCGATGAGAATATTAGATTACAAACGTTTTGTAATATAGAACGTCGCAGTAAAATATAATACACTTAAATATCTATAATAATTCTGTTAATTTTTTTATTCAATAAATTACTTCAGGCGTAAATTGTTCTAAAGATTATAGCAAACATTACGCACGAAGAATAAAATTCCTAACTTAAATTATTCATAAAGACTAGGGAAAGAGTTGTGCCCACTATCTCTCTATTCGCTCAACTGGGTATTTTTCACTTTATGTATTTAAAATGTTCATGCAATTGTATTAGAAATAACAATGTTCTCCAATAGAGTTTTGTCTTTTTGCTCGTACTTGAAAACTTAACATCCAAATATGTTTTTATAAGTAGATTTTCATTTGAAATTATAATACATGTTTACTATTTTTATTAATATTCATTAATATCTGAAAACAGGAGGATAGTATGATTAATTTAAACTTCGCAACATATCGAGAAATCGAGAAACCAAACGCCGTTTATATCTTTCTCACACTACAGTCCAGAATTAGTGAACATATGGTTATTTGTGGATTTCAAAAAATACTCGGCAAATAAAAACAGTAACTTGTAAAAATAATCTCTCAATGAACGTTTCGGTTCCCCAGGAAGTTCATTCCAAACGGAAAAGGGCTTCTACCATTCAGCGCAGTCGTCCTCCCGACGCTCGACGCCCTTCTACTGTGGACGTCACCCGCACGCGCCCGCGCGCAGCGGCGGTTGGCAGGCCTGCGTCCGATACCTGAATCCAATGAAGCATTCCAGTGATTTTGTGACGGAGCGCTCTATTGAAGTGCTAGTGGAGGACGAGAAGGCTGTCGGGAGCGCTCGGTCGTGCTATTGGGCGCGCGATGGAAATATCGCCCGATCAGTGCTTCGCGATTGGGAATTATTCCGCCAACGATCATCCAAGCGAAATACTGGCGAGGTTTTTTTTGGGGGGGAGGCGTTTTAATTTATAAGAGATGCGGAGAAAAGAAAGAGATTTAACCAAAAACCGTTGTCGCACCTTTACGATGAGCCACTCATGAATGATTTCTAATTGGATTTAAACTCGTCGGATATTTCTCCTGTCGATAATTCATTAGGGAGTTAAAATTGTTTCAGAAAAATGACAAATTAGCACGATTCCGATAAAAACGTTAATTTATCCGAAATTGAAATATTTTTCTTGGGGTCAAAAATCAATTTTACGATATGGAATACTTTAGTATGATTTCGATATTGGTATGTTGTAACGAGCAAATATCTTTACAAGCATGGGCCTCAAAAGCTGTTCAAAATAATAATAATCAATATGCATAATTCAAATACTGTTAGAATTAAAAGAAATCATATGAAACTAGGGATATGAAGTCCAATATATTATTGTTTAAAAACACTAATTAGATTCAGAATATTTAGAAAGGAAGTGTTAAGTAAACAAAAGTAATATTCGTACCCAAGTGATGAGGATACTGCAGTGATATTGTTTCTATATCTATAACCACTATATCACTTAACTAAACGTATATTTCTTTCATTTTACAATAAATAAAATCGTTATATTTGTTGTATGAGAAATGCTCGAAAAAACCTCTTTAATATTATCATATTAAAAAGCAAAAAGAAACAAAATACATATTTCCTTATGATGCATTGCGAAAATGTAAACTTCTTAGAGAATCATGAAAATTACCTAAATATATTACAAAGCATATTTAATTTTTTTTTAATAAAACATACGTGCAAAGAAAATTTCTCGTGATACAGAACAATTAGATAAAATAGAAATCAGTTCGCAGTTCCGTGACTACAACACTAGCAGAAACATAGGAATATAACCTCTATAAGAGACTCTGAATTGTTTGTTTGCTCTTCGTGCAGGTAACGCATAACCATTGCAGAGACTCATCTGAAAACACGCCATCCAACCGCAATATGATGTTAAAACTAAGGTATTATGATAGTTCAAAGTCGTAATTTAAAGACAGTTTGATCCATGCTTCACGATTAACTGTGAAATGCAATGGAACGAATCAGTAAAGGACCGTATCCCGAAATACGATTTATTTAATCTGTTCAATTATAAGTATCAAGTAAATAAATTCTCGTCCATATAACGCAATAGTTTTATTGTTTGGATTATAACTGATAGTAAAGTAAAATAATTTGATTTTTGGGATTTCGAAATAAAACTCAAATAACAGATTTCTCCGGAACGAATCCATGCAAATTAATTACGATATAATATAATTGATTAATTTTACATTACTTCATTTATAGTCAAATGATAATATACTAAAATATACTTGTTTCAATCTGCAAAGATCTTTCTTCTTATTTGAATATTGAACATATTTTTGTATAACATTTCAGAGACGTTAAAAACCTTCAAAATCTGCACTATATATAGCGATAACAAGAAGCAGAAGTCCGTAAAAATGTGATCAAAACTAACAAAGCAACATTTAAAAAATAAGCTAACGATAACTTAAATAAACCAATTTTAAATCAACAATTCGATCGCATCTACTGACAACAGAGCCAGCTTGAATCAAAATTACTTCCAGGACACTCTTGCCCCGCGTACAAGCTAGCCAACAACAGCGGACACGTGAGCAAACACGCAAATACACATGTCAGTTACTTTATTGGCCATTCAAAGACAGCCAGAAACAGAGCCAGCCTTCTCCCCCGCTGCCGCGCTCGCATCAAGCGGTACACGCTATAGAGGCCCGCGGCCGCCGCGCCGGTGCAGGAGAATGCGCCGTGTTTGCGGACAGCTGCATACTCCCATCGCTTGTACGCATTGTGCCCAAACGGCAGGCAATAAGCGCGCGGCCTGCCCTGCAGTGCCCCCTTCCGAACCAGGGGTCAGCGGGTCGACGGGGCGTCCGACCGCCCGCCGTCCCCGCCCCACACTACGCCCCGCTCTGCGACTCGCTCGTGTCCGCTTTCGTCGGGCATCGCCCAGTCTCCCACACTTTCTCTTCTCGTGCATTCCTCCGCGCCCGATTCCTCCGTGCCCGATTCCTCAATGTCCGATTCCTCCGTGCCCGATTCCTCCGTGCCCGATTCCTTCATGACCGTTTACTCCATGCCCGTTTCCTCCATGTCCGTTTACTCCATGCCCGATTTCTTCATGTCCGTTTACTCCATGCCCGTTTACTTCATGACCGTTTACCCCATGCCCGATTTCTTCATGTCCGTTTACTCCATGCCCGTTTACTTCATGACCGTTTACCCCATGCCCGATTTCTTCATGTCCGTTTACTCCATGCCCGTTTACTTCATGACCGTTTACTTCATGACAGTTTACTCCATGCCCGTTTACTCCATGCCCGTTTACTCCATGCCCGTTTACTCCATGCCCGTTTACTCCATGCCCGATTCCTCCATGTCCGTTTACTCCATGCCTGTTTTCTCCATGTCCGTTTACCTCATGACCGTTTACTCCATGCCCGATTCCTCCATGACCGTTTACTCCATGCCCGTTTACTTCATGACCGTTTACTCCATGCCCGCTTCCTCCATGTCTGTTTCCTCCACGCCCGGTTACTCCATTATTCGTGTACTCCATGCCCGTGTACTCCATGCCCTGTGTACTCCCATGCCCAGGTATCCATGCCCGTGTAATCTATGCCCGTGTACTCCATGCCCGTACTCCATGCCCGTTTCCTCCATGTCCGTTTACTCCATGCCCGATTCCTTCATGTCCGTTTACTCCATGCACGTTTACTTCATGACCGTTTACTCCATGCCCGATTCCTCCATGTCCGTTTACTCCATGCCTGTTTTCTCCATGTCCGTTTACCTCATGACCTTTTACTCCATGCCCGATTCCTCCATGACCGTTTACTTCATGACCGTTTACTCCATGCCCGCTTCCTCCATGTCTGTTTCCTCCACGCCCGATTCCTCAATACCCGATTCCTCCATGTCCGTTTCTTCCATGCCCGTTTCCTCCATGCCCGATTCCTCCACGTCCGTTTCCTCCATTCCAGTTTACCCATGTCTGATTTTTGTAAGTCCATTTTCTTCATTTGTCTTTCCCTATTCTTTTTTCTTTTCATGCCTGAGTGTTTCATGTATTATTATTCCTTTACAACGCCCCATTTCCAAGCCGGTTTCCCTCAATGTCACGTTCATGACATCTTTCTCCATATCTACCTCATCAATTAACCTTTCCTCCACTCCAGCGCATTTAACTCTCATTCTTGTTTTCTCTAGTCTGTTTCCCCATGCTTTTATCCCCCACGACTCTCTTCTAGACCATCCACCCTGCCAATCCGACCTGCTGCACCTCCGAAATGAAGATCCCGCCACACGGCATCCCGCTGAGCTCCACTCCGCTCCACTCCCCTCGCCGCCCTCACTTCCCACTCCCCTCCCCCTGCCCTCCCGCGCCCAGCCGCGCAGCCGGTCGATAGCAGAACTATTGGGAGGCACTGGTGCCTCCGCCTGGGCCATCCAGGGCTTCGAACTGCGAGCCACGGAAGACCCCAGAGCACAGCGCGATGGGATTCCATGATCCCCGGCTGATTGCACCAAGTCGCACACTCAGCAACACAAAATATATTTATAGGATTCGGAAACACAAAAGAGTGAATAACAGAAGAAATAAGCGATATTATTTCTGTTTCTACTGGTTATCACGATTTTTTCGGTATTACATTATTATTATTATTATTATTATTATTATTATTAATATTATTATTATTATTATTATTATTATTATTATTATTATTTTGGTTATGATGAATATTATAAATATTATTCATATACCACCATGATAAAATACTACCAAGCACAGAGAAATAAGAATTAATTACTGTACGACAATAAACTTCTTAGAATTATGAGAAGAAAAGTTTGGCGAGAGGTGAAATATAATTAAACTTCTCTGTATACAAATCAAAAAGAACTCGCTAGAAAATCTAGCAGTAAAATACAACATGGACAGGTGAATATTTGAGTAATATTTCACAGGAAAAGAAGATTCGACAAATACGACAAACACGTCAAAAAAGATGCTAAAATTCTTATATATTATCTAAAATAATAATAGAAATAATGAAACCCGGAAAATCAACCTTAGAACAAATAGAAACTACGGTTTTATTACAGTTTGGGCATTTAAGGAGGTTGGACAGTGAGTGACTGCTAAGGATGAACTGAGAATACCATCCGGAAGAAAGAATATATAGAAGCAGACCAAGAAGGAAGTGGGAGGAAGACGCGAGATCAATGATGCCGGCGAGAAAATTAGATGATGCCTCGGAAGATCAAAAGAAACGGAGATTAGGCACTAAGAGACGGCGACTACTGTTGAATACTCGCATTACTACTACAAATATCTAAAAAAGAAGTTTAAAAGGTTTGACAGGTTTTGTATTGCTATGACATCAGGTACTCTTTGCAATGGACTGACACAATATTCATCCTACCTGATTATTCAGTTGCAATGAAGAATTGTCGCAAATTACTTCATGTACACGTAGCAAAGAACAGGCAAAAAATATCATATTTCAAACTTCCCACATAAATACGTATGTATGTAAATAAATAAAATAAATAAATAAATAAATAAATAAATAAATAAATAAATAAATAAATAAATAAATAAATAAATAAATAAATAAATAAATAAATAAATAAATAAATAAATAAATAAATAAATAAATAAATAAATAAATAAATAAATAAATAAATAAATAAATGATATTTTATTTTCCCAGTCTTCACATGCCGAAGAATATATTTATCAGCACATGTACTTGTATATCTAATTTCATATATTAATCTCTAATACTGTTTTAAACGTTCATTTAGCTTTCCCTTGCACTACTAAAGCAAATACACATATAGATTCCCAATCCAACATCACTTTCGAAACTAACGCAAGCTCATCTCGTCCATTAACGACAATTTCACCCACGCACTTCATTCTCCTCGAATGGCGGCGCAACCCCGGCGCCTATCGATACACGTGCACGCGCGGGAGTGGCTCTCGTCATCGAATCGACTTCGAAAATCGACGATCGCCCGCGCGCAGACGTTGACCGTCGACGGCGATGGCAGCGCGATCGCGCCACGAAACGGCATGCGTGAGTGACCACGGGCGCGCGTTTATGCATGGGTAACGAGCGCCGAGCGCGCCCGCCGCTCTTCCCGTTTGTCCAACCCGGACTCGCGACGATTTCGCGTGATGTATTTCTCTGTTCGTTTCCTCGCTGTTCGGCCGCTTGACCGTCCGCTGATGGGTTACACTTTCGCTCTCACAGCTCTCTTCCTCATGCGGTAGCTCAGTGCATCAACTGATGTCACTGCAGCGCCTCTGACCGGGAGGTGCTGGTTTCGGGTCCTGACGGCTGTATGATTTTGCACACTAGCTTTTCAGCTAGGTCGAATTCAGTCGCTGTTTGGAGAATTCTAGCGACCGGCTGCTCTGATCGGTAGTTTTCCGTGGTTTCTCCGATCAACACCAGGTGAATACCGGAGCAGTGCTCTACCAAACGGGCCACAGACCGCCCGCGATCTTTCCTTCCTCTTCTTTGTCCTATCCCCTCCCCTTACACTCACACACTTACACTAACATGCACTACACTACCACATATTCCGGAAGGCCGGTCGGGAGCTTAGAGCTTGTCCCGGCTGGGGCGGTGCCCCCCTGGTGGAAGAGTTCTGGTTAGGGGGAAACCCCGCTAGTCGACGGTAGGTCGGCGCAGGATCTCGCCATCCAGTGGGGGAAGATCAACGACATCTCCCGTGAAAAATAATGTTCTACACTTATGAGACTAATGACCAAAGCAGTTGACGCTCCCGGAAACACAAAAAATCAATCAATAAAAATGCTCAAACCGATACTCCTCGCTGTACTATCATTTGCCTCTTTCAATGTATCTCTTCTGTCCAAGTCCATTCTGAGACATTGCAGGTTTAACGAGGGTCTAATGCAGATTCCGATTGTCGCCTCTCTCTCCGTTTTTCCGCCCACCAATCCGCCCAACACTCACCAATCCGTCGATATCTTTTTTTTTTTTTGTTCACTCGGAATCACATCAAGCTACTCTTTCCAGTTTCACTTGTTTTATTTAGCCTGTGCTTGTCTCTTTTGCTGTCGTGCACTCGTCCAATCTACCTGTCCAGTTAAAAAAAATAACATCTTAATACTTCACCTTCAAATTCCGCCATTTTTTACCATCTAGGTTCATTCCACGAATTTCCCCTACCACTTTATGGCTGTTTGCCCCGATGAAAATCATGCATTTCATCTACTGATGAAATAAATCACTACACTTACGGGAATAACAACCTCGGTAGTTGTCGTTCCTGGACTCATCAACAAACAAACAACAAACATCCAACCACAGTACCTTTTGTGGAAATAAATGAACGTCATAAGAAACACAAAACTACTATATTGATGAATAGTTTTACAACGACTTTGGCCTTAAAATACTACTAAATACCGGATTTCGACGCCTTAATGATCTAGGAAGTAGTAGTTTCAGAAACTAGTTGGTCTTGCATATTTGCTTACATGCCCGCTCAAACATTAACTCGCAAGTGAATTGGTTTGCTTTTCCTATTGCTTACTTTTCTTCCCTTCTTTCTTATACTGTCCAATGTCGATCTCAACTGTCACAAAAAGTCTCTACTCCATCGGCATAAATAATTCCCTGCCTCTGTGCTGTAGACTTAACGCCACCTTTTCCGTGTTGACAACGTTTTTTAGTAAGTGAATCCAATTATATGCTTCATGAGGAAACGGAAAATTTCAAATCAGTGGTTAAGCGCAAATCAAGATAACAAAATAACGCAGAAAAAAGTGGTATAATTAAATGTTGAATTGTCATGAGATACGATTCCACTGATCGGTTTTCAATACTTAATGCAGATCTACAAGTATATCGTTTATTCTCACCTAAAAGGCCTGCAAGAATAATTTTAATGTATACCCCGAAAACAGAAAGCCCCGTATTTCCTCCTCCTTTCTCTTTACCAAGATGTACACAGTGCTTCAGTTCGACCCCTTTTTCCATTTCTTCGTTTCGTCTCTCCTGGGCCCACTTTCTCTTTCCCTTTCCCTAATTCTTTGCCGTCCCTCACATCGATCTCCCCTCCATCAGTACCATTTGCGTCGCGACCTCCTGTTCCACCGCCCGCAAAAACGAAGGAAACGGCGTTCAAAGGGGGGCAATGAGCACTGGGTGTTTTCGCTGCGCGCCTCACCAGCGCTGATACCGCTACTGGCGCCGCGCGACCGAACAGCACGCGGGAGGCGCGCACCGGCAGGAGGAGAGGGGGGACGATGTGGGCAGACTGGGCGGGATGGGTGAAGTGGGTGGTAGGGAGCGGCGCGGCGGCGGGGGCAGCGGGCAGTGGGGAAGGCGGGTTAGTGGGGGCAGCGGGGCGGCGGCGTGCCGGGGTGGTGGGGGCATCGGAGCGGCGAGGGCGGCAGGGCGGCGGGGTGGCGGGGGAGCGGGGGCAGCGGGGCGGCAAGGTTGCGGGACTGCGGGGTTGCGGGGCGGCGTGGTGGCCGGGCGGCAGGTCGGTAGGGCGCCAGGTCGGTGGGGCGGCAGGGTGGCAGGGGGGCGGGGCGACAGGGTGGTGGGGCGGCGGGGCGACGGGGGCGGTGGGGCCGCGGGGCGAGGCGGTGTGGGAGGCGGGGTGGCAGGAGCGGCGGGCAGCGGGCTGCGGGCTGTGGGCTGCGGGCGGCGGGCGGCAGGCAGCGGGGCGGCGGGACGGCGGGACGGCGGGACGGCGGGGTGGCAGGGGCGACGAGGGCGGCGGGGCGGCGGGGACGAAGGGGGCGGAGGGGACGGCGGGGCGACGGGTCAGCGAGGGCGGTGGAGAGGGTCGAGGGGGAACGCCAAGTGGAGATGGCGACGAGTCATAGACGAATATTAACGTATCATTTAGTCCAGATGAAAAACAAAGATATCTAATGTTTACCAAAAGTTTAGTTAAGATAATGATTGTTAATTTGGATTGAATCATTGTTAGTGATTCCGGGCGCGTCAACTACTGTGGTCATTAATCCCGTACGTAGAGTGCGTGTTTTGTTCGGGAGGTGGTCTTCCCTTGCTGGATGGCGAGATCCGGCGCCGACCTACCGTCGGCTAGCGGGGTTTCCCCCAACCAGAACTCTCCCACCAGTGGGGCACCGCCCCTGCCGGGACAAGCTCTAAGCTCCCGATCGGTCTCCCGGAATATGTGGTAGTGCAGTGCATATTAGTGTAAGTGTTGTGTAAGGGGAGAGGATAGGACAATGAAGAAGAAGGAAATATCGCGCCGCGGTCCGTGGCTCGATTGTTAGGGTGCTGCTCCGGCATTCGACTGGTGTTGATCGGAGAAACCGCGGAAAACTATCGATCAGAGCAGCCGGCCGCAAGTCTTCTCCACCAGACAGCGACTGAATTCGACAAGATAGTGTCGAAAATCTTGCCAGTGTCAAAATTCCAACCTGGGATTCCCTCGGTCAGAGGCACTGTAGTGACATCAGTTGATGCTCTGAGCCACCACTCCCGGTATTAATTAGAGGAATAAAATGTACTTTACAGCAGTCTTAATATATCTTAAAATAGTAAAGAGATGTTGTTGATAGATGTAAATTTAAAAGTCTGAAAATGTTTGTAAATTTCCAGTATGAATTCAACGAGGCTAGAGAATGTTAAACCGACCAGAAAGATGATTTCATGTAATGGGATACCACATCAGTATTGATGTGCCAATACTGATGTGGTATCTATAGGCATTTTTGTAGAAAAAATATACGTATTTCAGGCGCATTTCCTACAAAAATTGTCTTGTCAACGATTTTAGTGGTCGGTGAAGATAAAACGATGGTCTCACGATTCAGAAATTTGGAATGAGCTTTACGCTTTTCAGATCACTTATAATATTACTAGTACTATTGTTATTTATTTATTGCGAAAAAAATTAATGATATTCGTCAGGTAACTTCTTCCATAAGTCTCAACGATTTTTCTTCTTCCATAAGTCTCAACGATCACAATTTCATTGTGACCGACTTTCAATGTGTTGTGATAATCATAGATGAAACGATTAAACAGTAATGTGTGGTATGTTTTCCAGAGAGTTTCCATGCCGTCATTCACCCGTATATTAATCTTCATATGATGCAGTACCCCAGTCGGAACATATTTACCTACTGAATACTGAGATTTGGATAACAATAAACGAATCGCTGTCTTTAAAATGAGGTCTGAATGAAACATATACCCCAAGAAAGACATCCATAGTGAACATTCTGCTCGGGAAGGAGTCTACGTATGATTTATTTTAGACTGAATCTGTGTTGTGTTTGTGAGTATTACTGAAAGGTAGTCAAAATATTTATTAATGTAAAGACAACCTCACAATGTGTTACAACTGCAGTGTGATGGCGGCTGTTGTAGGGCGTGGCCAGCTTGTAAGGGTCGCGTGAAGAGCAGAAGACAGCAGCCGCCAGTCTGTTTCATCGCAATTTTAGCCTGTTAGACAATCTAAAATAATATAATTGCGTAATCTGTTACGTATCCAAAATAATGTAATATAATATTTTGTGTTCATTAGGTAGGCAAGTATGTTTGTGAGATTTTTTGCAATATATGTAGTCTACATTTACGTTTTTTCAAATCCCCGACTCAAAAATTCTTTCTAAATAAGAGATACTTTCATGGATGTAAATTACTAACGTTTTATAATATGTACATTTATATTCTGCAAAATCTTGATTTATTTTCCTGCATTAGAATAGGCACTCTAGACGTTATATAAAATGTTTTGTGATGTAAAGAATATTCTTAATTAACTGAATGTAGTGCATTAGCCAAACTTGTCTTATCAGAAGCGTAAAATGTAACCTTTTCATTAGATTAATTCAGAATATTTTTTTCGGATTGGTAATTATTTTAAAGTGCCTCTTCCAGTTTATAGCAATACCACTAGTTTTTGTGGTTCATCTAAAAGTACATTTTTTGAATAGCTTCCGATAAAAACGCAGATAAATGGTAATGAATATTAGTGTGACTTGTTGCTACTAGTAGTACGTGAAAAGAACTCATTTCCATTTTGTGAGTGCTCTTCAAATGCCTCTTTGCATGCTATGTCAGCGTTTGAAGTTGTTTGGGTTTTTTGCTTATGAATTCATGGAGACTAGTAAAGAAAAGAGGAGCAGATTAACACTTAGTGAATTTCTCACAATTTAAAAATTAAATAACGTATTTAGTGATTCAAAATTTGTACACGCTAAAAATACATATGAAAATTATTTTGGCGAATAAGAAATTAATTTTTCTAAAATCAAGACCCTTTAGTCCTAATTAAAAATCAATATTTTAGGAGCATATTAAATGTAAATCATCATTAACTCGTTATCTGCCTTTATAATTTTTAAAACACGCTCAGCAACCATATTAATTAACTTAGTGTTGTCCAAAAATACGACTATGGCATTCACTTACAAAAAAACAGAATAAAATAACCTAAAAGCTTCACACAGAATTCCACCTGGGCAATGGTGTATGAAACTAAGAAGAAAACTACTTCGTTATATTTTTAGGACCCATACGTCTCCAACAACCACATTCTTACACCTTGCAGGTATACAAATACACTGTCACAAAATCCCAGCATTCTACATTCAGCAAAAAGCGAAAGAAACCACAGATAATACAAGCAACGGGGATTCGCAGAACTTTACAATCTCCGGCTGCTTTGTCTGCTCGTTATCTTAATGCGCAGCCGGCGAACTGCGGACTTATCGTCGCATTGTGCCTGAGAGAGGAAGGCCCGCTGCCTGGGGCGACTTCCGGTTGAACAAAAGAACGGCGCGGACTGCTTCAGCACTTTATCGACGTCAGAGACCGCCTTCGCGTATTTACCCGGCAGATGTCAGCACCATCGTCGCAGGTGCGCAGAGGACAAACAGAGCGACCGTAAAGCGCAGAATTTTATACAAGCGGGCGGTAAATAGAGAATGAAGGGCCGATTCTAACAAAAAGAAAAACTGCCGTAAACCCAAAACGTCGAAACGGATCAAAGTCGTATAAAATCGAGAAAAAAAGCAAAAATACAGAAGAACTGCGACGAACGAGAACGTAACACGTGTCGGTCGTAAACCAGTAAATTGCACGCTTGAGTCGGATATATCCATACCACGTGACGGACATTTTCAATACGCGTCGCGTGAGATGGTATCCTGGAGACACAGCCTATTGTAAAACTCTCGACGCGGCGCCCCCCCCCCCCGCCTGCCAGACGCGGCCGAGTGATCTTGGCATGCCAACGCCGGGAGGAAAGCTCGACCGATCTGAGAAATGTGATGAGAAACGTAAGGCGTGAAGAAACAGGTCATAGGTTCGAGTCCTGACGGCGGCAGGATTTTCGACACTAGCTTTTCAGCTAGGTTGAATTCAGTCGCTGTCTGTGGGAGAATTCTAGCGGCCGGCTGCTCTGATCGGTTTTTTTCCGTGGTTTCTCCGATCAACTCCAGGCGAATGCCGGAGCAGTACCCTACCAAACGGGCCACGGACCACTTTCCTTCCCCTTCCTTGTCCTATCCTCTCCCCTTACACACACACTTACACTATCATGCACTACACGACCACATATTCCGCGAGACCGGTCGGGAGATTAGAGCTTTCCCGGCTGGGGCGGTGTTCCGCAGATGGGAGAGTCCTGGTTAGGGGAAAACCCCACTAGCCGACGGATGGTCGGCGCCGGATCTCTCCACCCAGCGGGGGAAGATCACCGCCATCTCCCGAGAAGAAAACATGCACTACACTAACGGGACTAATGACCAAAGCAGTTGACGCACCCGGAAACACGAAAACACCAATCAACCAATCAAGAAACAGGTCAGATTGAGAACGCGAGATGGAGGTCAATTCAGTGAGAGCAACGACGAAGGAAACGTAAATTCGAGTGAACAATAACACTTGCTCAATATGTTTGTTTAGTGTATTTATTCTTCTAAAAATAATAGTCACATTGGTATTGTGACAGTACGCACAGAGATGAATCGGGTTTTGATCGGAAAATGTCGTATTTTCGAGACGTTATTTTTAATTTTCCAAGACCAAGCCGTCGAGTCTCGCCCGTACGGGTATTTGTGGGGCGCACCGAGACCTTCGACCTCCGATGGTCCCATCGGGGAAATTGTCACCCCATCCAGTTTCGCAAAACAAATCTTAACACACCCCGCACTTAGCTAGACCTTGCCTTGCGTTCCTTCGTACTGTTCCCCTGCCTAAAGTACAATATTTCTCCCTCTCACTTTCTCTTATCATACGCAGTGGGAGTGCTTGTGGGTCGCTCACAAATACAAGTAAATAACAAACACACAAAAAAAATCATACATTTACAAAGAAATCAATATATCCGAAGAAACACATTACAAATAAACATAGCAGTATGGCACCGCAACATTAACCTTAATGAGAACAAATAATAAAATGAATTACTGAATGAAATCCTTGGGTAACCCCCCATCCCCAAATAAGGTAAATTATAAGGGGATACAAGTCTTGTCATGTTTAGAAAGATCTTACATCAAACGTGGTCACAAGTATAATATTATTCTTAATATTGCACATTCGTCCACCCTGAAGTCTAGACTTTGTTTATTCAAGGTCTTTGTGTGAAATGCCCCCATATGCCATTTACCTCTTTGTTGTGTCGATAGCCATCTCTGCCGGCGGCTCCGCCAGTAGCACTCATCCGGTTGATGCCCCTGAGAACACGAAGAAACACAGCTCCTTCAGTTTCCAAGCACTGGCACGGTTGACTCTCTTTCGAAACTACATCACATAACTGGTTATCTCACCACACATCGGCTACTGAACTGTTTCATTTTCTCCGTATTCACTCAAACTTATTCAAATTTAATAACTTCCCGGGCAATACTTTGGCAGGTTTTTGCAAATTTATTTTGAAAAATATGGTAATAGGCCTTATGGATCACTTAAAATAAATATGCCGCACGATTCACTCTATAGTCAAATTAATTTCACTTGCTCACTTAAAGATGTCAACTGCATTGGTGCCAATGTTTTGAAAGAAAATTACGGCGTATTGAGTCAAAAATGCCTTTGGGTATACTGGAGTTTAATCAACGTGCATCTATTTAGGTAGCGTTGGTTTAATTCCTGGATTATTCACTAAGATCGTAGTACCAAATCACGCAAAAACAAGTTTTTGGAAATTTCTTTGAATGTTCTGCCCGGATCTGAAAACAAATTACCACTTATCCACCAGGAAATCGAGACACGTCGAATGACACTTCGTATGTCTCTATTGGTGCACAGGAAGTGGTCTAGCTGTGAGTGACGAAAACCCACACATCCGCACACTCGAGGAGTTACTCAAATACTGTATAGGAAAATAAATAATTTTGACAATAGACCCTGTCGCGGGAAGATGCTGAACCAACAGAAGTCACATCTTTCCATTTTATTCTATTACAGTTGAAAATTGTTAGACGTGATCGTTTCTTAAAGGTCAATCTACACACTACAATTTACATGTGTACAATGGAAAAATCAATCATTTCCACTAAAAAATAATCGGTAACACTCATAGGATGACCGCTTAATCGAAATGATTGATGAGCAGGATTTACTGTATTCTGATCCAATTGAATCAGCGTTTACGGAAGTTTGGTCTATCGTTCATTAGCATTCGATTTAACTAACAAAATTCGTTCCTTTATTACGAGCTTAATTTTCCAGCACATGGAACGTTTACATAATGACAAATTTGAGTCCGATTTTGTGGTATTTCACCTACTGAGGGTGGATGAGGTTCCCGTTTTAGTGTGAGACGAATGGGATTTGACTGGATGTGAGAGAAGAGAAGGGAAGATGGATGGTGATCAGGCCAAGCGGAAGGCTCTGTTTGTCTTTATTTATTTATTTATTTATTTATTTATTTATTTATTTATTTATTTATTTATTTATTTATTTATTTATTTATTTATTTATTTATTTATTTATTTATTTATTTATTTATTTATTTATTTATTTTACGCCAAAAAACAGTTGAAACTGCGTATGACGTGCTACGGGGAGAAGTGAATTCTGTGCACAATTTCAAAATTCTGTGATACCTACACTGAGTCATATACTACGTAATTTTGAAAATTAAAAAAAGACTTTCCTGGCCAGACAATGGGTGACCTTTTACCAAGTGCCCAATTTTTGTATTTGCATAAAGGGCAAGTCGTTTATGAGCTCGTTTGCTTTGAATATATGTGAATTTGTTAATTTTTAATACTGTGGTGATCAATTTAATTATCAATTACTAAATTATTATTTAAAATGTTCACGTTTAAAATTAAAAAATACATTGTTGAGTAATCCAATTCTTAGAGTTTACCATTTTTAGCGAAATTTCCGAGTATTTTGGATGACGTTTTCAATAATGTTTAGAATAAATAAAGTCTGCCATGAAAATCCATTCTAAGATCAAAGCGACAACAAAACTCCACACAGTTGCTTTGCAGAGTGGAAGCGTGAACAGACATGCTATTAGCATCCAAAGAAAGTTATAGGACTCACTTTACTCTTACCAAAAATGAATTTCAGGTTCAACAATTCTGTTAATTTTGAACTATTCCATTAAATATGAAGAGTCATGGATTGATTTATTGATTTTTTCGGTTTCCGGGCGCGTCAACTGCTCTGGTCATTAGTACCGTTAGTGTAGTGTGTTTTTTTCTCGGGAGATGGCGGTGATATTCCCCGCTGGATGGCGAGATCCGGTGCCGACCTACCGTCGGCTAGTGGGGTTTCCCCAACCATGACTCTCCAACCAGCGGGGCAGCGCCCCAGCCGGGACAAGCTCTAAGCTCCCGACCGGTCTCCCGGGATATGTGATAGTGTAGTGCATGTTAGTGTAAGTGTGTGTGTGTATGGGGAGAGGATAGGACAAGAAAGAGGTAGGAATGATCGCGCACGGTCCGTGGCCCGTTTGGTAGGGAACTGCTCCGGCATTCGCTTGGTGAAACTTTTGCACTGAAGTACAAAACGCGTATAATAAAAATTATTTTTAATCATAGTAAACAAAAAATATTAAGCCAGAGAACCAAAATCATTGTTACATGATGCCGGAACATTTAGCCCAGTTCAATAAGTGCATGCACACGAATAAAGTAACAGGAAGTAAATCGATTCAAAGAAAAATATCTCATCATAAGACTATCGGAAATATTAAGTTGGTATTATAAGCATTGGCATGCTTTAATTCACTTTTCTTTTGAAAGAGAAATACAGGAAAATATCTGACTTAGACCTACTTCTAAACAAAAACCTGTAATATATGCCATTAAAATGCCGCATACATTAATATATGTAGTTAAAGAAAAAAATCTCATAAATATGCGAAAATGCAAAATAAATATGGGCTATATTTTTTTTATTTTTTGCGGAGGGTAAAATTATATATATTTCCTTTCGATATGGCAAATCAGTAAAAACATGTAGTTGCATGAACTTCCGCTGTCTAATAATAACACCGAAAATGTTCATCAAAAGATTTTGCTTAGCTTTTCTTATCATATTCACTGTAACAAACATTCATTATCGATACCCGTGCTGTATTACATCATGAGGACATTGTAGATTTAAAGTCAAGGCCCGGATTTCGGAGTTAGGGAGTGCATCAACTACTGTTGGAGTTCCGCAAGGTACTATTTCAAGTACTCAAATATCTAATTTCAATAACAAACATGCTCAAGTAACTCCAATTAGAGAATGTACACATACATGTTCGTATCAACTATCACGCCACCTAACGAGAACAATCTCCGCTACAGTCCATCAAGAGTACACGTTAGGCCCGTTCTCTTATTATATTCCGTGAAACGAACACTCATTAACGAATGACGTCCTCCACTTGGTCGTAGGTGCATTGTGCGCGTCAGCCAGGGCATGAGGTGAGCGCGCTGCCGGCGGCCGGGGTCTGCAGCGAGCGCGGGGGCCCTCGCAATACGGCAGCGCATGAAATTAAAAATAAACACGGCTCTGTGTATCGGAGAGAGAGCATATACGCGCGTTTGAGCTGCCACCCGTGCAATGGCGCTGGAGATTTCGCCCGCGGCCGGGGAGTGGGGGAGGGGCAAGGCTGGCGGGTTGGTGAGTGGTTGTGTGGATGGGTGGGTGGAGATGTGGATATGTGGGTGGGTTCTGGGTGGATTGGTTGGTTGGATGGTGAGTGAGTGGGAGGGTAGGGGAGAGGGTAATGAGCGGGTAGATGGTTGGCGGGCAGTTGAGCGGGCGGGCGGGCGGGCGGTTGGGCGATTGGGCGGTTGGGCGGTTGGGCGGTTGGGCGGTTGGGCGGTTGGGCGGTTGGGCGGTTGGGCGGTTGGGCGGTTGGGTGGATGGGCGGGCGTGCGTGGGAGCGCGCAGGCGGGCGGACAGGCGGGCAGGCAGGCGGGCAGGCAGGCGGGCGGGCAGGCGCGCGGGCGGGCGGGCGGGTTGGGCGGGCTGGGTGGGCTGGGCGGGCGGGTTTTGGTGCGCACAAAACTCAAATATTTCTATTCACCCTCTCATTAAAGTTTCAGCGAGAAGTGACTGTGAGACGAATGGGATTTGACTGGATGTGAGGGAAGAGAAGGGAAGATGGATGGTGATCAGTCCAAGTGAAAGGTCCAGTTTGTCTTTGCTGGCCAGACAATGGGTGGGTGATCTTTTACCAAGTGCCCCATTTTTGGATTTGCATAAAGGGCAAGTAGTTTATGAGCTCATTTGATTTGAAGATATGTGAATTTGTTATTTTTTAATATCGATGATATCAATTTAATTATCAATAACTAAGTTATTATTTAAAATGTTCACATTAAAAATTAAAAAAATACACCGTTAAGAATCCAATTCTTAGCGTTTACAATTCTGAGCAAAATTTCCGAGTATTTTGGACGATGTTTAGAATAAATAAAGTATCACATGAAAATCCATTCTAAGATCAAAACAAAAATTTTTCGCCTAACAGTAAATAATTCAAAGTGAAGATTTCTTGCATTGAAGCTTGTATCCTTTGCATTGTACACCAATGTTTTACTCCAAAATTCAGGAGTGCCTTTTTTTCAAACCTTATTTCCCAAAACACGTAAACTTCGATTTTCGAGTTTGTTTATTGTAAAATTCTACAAACTCTAAATTTTAACGCAAAAAACAACCAGCGTGTGAAACTGGAAATTTAAGTTGAGTGTTTCTTTTATAACTTCAGGCCAACAACGGACTGTCTTGGATGTAGACACATTGTCCTGATAACTAGGAACCTCAAGTTGTGATGGTGAAAGCTGATTAATAAACCGAAAATCGCAATAATATCTTCCAAAAACAGCAATAATCTGGCATGTTTTAGTGACGTAAAACAACCTTGCACTTTTATCTTTGAAAATAGCAGTGGCCGCAAAAAATCTCCTTACTCACAAAATTCCCTTGCGTGTACAGAAATCCTTTTTACCCTATAACATTTCAGGTTCTACAGGCTCTAAAAGACCTTTGTATATTACAATGTAACCACGTAATAGGCAAAGCTATACCCTGTCTTACATTAATGCTTAGATAAAAAATCTCAAACTTGATTGTCTGAAAGAGTGAAAGGAATTGAGTGTATAATTTTTTCTCCTAAAAACTGACACGCACACTTTTTACCCCCGAAACTAATGGAAGATTTTCTCTGACCGGCCTTTAAATTATTCAACACCGCACAACGTTGTAATCTGATGAACACGTGAATATATTAAAAACTTTCTCATGTCTGAACTTCCTTAAATCAAAAGGATTAACATCATATAATGTAAATTTGAGCAGTCCTTTTTATATTATGCGTGTTGGGCTATTTTGTTAATTATAAAAACCTTCCAAGTTTACATAGGAGTTAGGCGTTTATTAACGGTAGATAAAAAAGGCATTTCAAGTCTCTTTTTAACAGACAAAATTGAGGCTATAGCTTGGGAATAAATGTGTTTGTGCTAACGTTGTAAAAATTGTACCATGTTAAGACTTGGAAATGCTCACTTTTTGATGCGGAAAAATAACTTAGCAATCTTGGACTCTGCGGTGCATATGCTACTCTACCCTAGGTCGACAATACGAACAACGCTTGAAATCTCCGTGAGCGCAGAAAAGCGTTTTTGTTTGTTCTCGTAGCTATTGGCTGTCTTCTTAAAGTTCATTTAAATACCATGCTGTACTTCCCTCCTAACAGCTGAAAGATATTTACAAAAGAGTGAAGGTTAGTCCATAATTTTATAATGAGAAAATGCTCGCGGATAAAGTCAGTTAACATCTGAATTATTTATTGTTTTTGAAATATTCCAAATTGGATTGCGGGACAATTATTGTAATAGTGTTAGCATATTCTAAATAAGCTAAATTATTTATATAGCTAATATTATATTAAATATAGGGATACCGTGTTAAATTTTAGCTATTTCCTTATTAACCAGAGTTGAATACTGAAAACAGAATTATCAATAATACTCAAATGGCAACAGAAGAAGTTTGAAAGCGCACGACCGCGTTTATACTCGTATGTATTCGGCACCTCTTCGATCTGCCCTTGCAAGGGGTTAAATAAAGATATTTTTACTATCATTTTTCATTACCTTCCATCTGCAATGTTCCGATATATTCTTATGGTATTGTCTCAAGAAATAGAGTTTCACTGTTTCAGAAAAGAAGTGCATATGGCTTGAGATAGAACTTCTCCCAATGAAGAAAATTTTGCTTCTGACATTTATTGAGTATTCGTAGCATCACACTCTTACTTCTTGTTGGTGAACACGAAAGCTCCTGCAAAGGGGCTCTCATGCATTTCACATGCAACGGAGAATTCAAATGGTGCAAATTTTGTATTACCAGATCATAAAGTACCAATGTGAACTCATGTGTTTTTGGCACGCTAATAATCAGCACATTAAGGTACCTGTGAATTTGATCTCATCCCATTTCATTGCATTCTAAATGATCTGAAACATAAGATTTTTCATTATTTAAACATTTCATATTTTTGAATCAGTACTTTACTCTCTTCGACTCAATATTTATAATCCGGTTTTTCTATGAAAGTGGATTTCATACTGTAATATATGGGCCATTCATCGTTTATACTGCAGTTTTATTGCACCTGAGGAATCAAAACTATTGTGATTAAAATGAACATTTTCATATCAATACTTCATAATTTATAGATAAAGTACGGTTAAATTGTATTATTATCTGTTGAGAAAGAATTACCATAATAACTTTAGGAAATGTAATATAAAACATGATTATGACTTCTAAATTATGCAAACTATTCACGTACACGATTTAAATATAAAACAATATATTTTAATTTTCTATGAATTCTTGCACAGAATCCTTCATTACGATGATTCGTATGCAAATCGATTTTAAAATGCATGTTTTCAGCTGTACTTATTAGTATTCAGTGAATTTACTCAGTAACGTTTGCCAGTTAAAAGTCGTTTTGCTCTGGAGTCGTGAACAAACATGCTATATTATATTTCCATTTACTTTTGAAGAAATTTAATCTCCATCACTGATTTACAAAACACACGGAAACTGAAAGAAAAATATGGAACCTCCGGCCTAGTGATTTTTTGAAATAATGATAACTTTTAAATTTGAAAAGTTTCGATTTTTTAAAATAATGCAAGTACATGATTGTCTTCACCCTCACTGTTTGGCTCATGTGTCACATGGTTGCTTTCCATGACGCGACCCAGGGTTCGATTCCCAGTCGGAGAAGATTATAATGTCCCAGTATATATTGTTGGTTGCAATGCTGTTGCCCTTGCAATGTCCCAGTACATGTTGCTGTGTGACGATGAGAAAACCTACTTCTCAGGTTGAGAAGATCAGAATACGGCGTGGGGATGTCTTCGTGCCAACATGGCCTTAATCCAATCCCCTTAAGCCATGGCCGCGAGGCCAGGACGCTGCTAGAAGGTCATGGCCCATACGCGGTCAGCCGCGCCAAGTACAGACAGACTGAGACATGATTTTCTCCTATTCTCATTCTGCAAACTAAATTGATTCGTATGTTCAGTACGTTACTGCTTACGACACAGTTGACGCAATGTGACAGTAAGGTTCCAAGTAAGATATCGCTCGTCATTAAATATGCTATTCGCATGTGTATTGCATAAAGGAAAATATGTATGTAACTATATATGTACTTTACACTATAGTATGATATCTCAGTATTTGCGAAGACTGTTTTTGTTAAAATATTTAATTAAGTTTTAATATTACATGAGAGTATTTGATTTTTCTGTAGTTGGCCAGTGTGCTTGCAACGTTTTGGAAAACCATTTTGCTTAGTGTTGCTCGGCAGCATTTTTGCTGTTGCAGGCCACTAGCTTAATTTTAAAAACTATTTTCCAAACGGCTTTCACTGCTTCATTTGCTAGTGAATACGAATGAGGTTTAACCTAGCGTGAGGATAATGCATTTGGTTTGGACAAGCCAACTCCCGGGCGGTCCATGTTCAGAACGAAGCAGTTACCCAAGCGAAATTCCCACTCCCACCGAACCCACTGGAGCCGTCCGCCTCCGCTGCCACAGTCCCCGGCATGCCGCTCCTCTCGTCCTGCCCTCTCGCCCCGCCCACCGACCGTCCTCGCTACCCCGCATCTGCGTATCGCGCATTTCCTTTCTCACCCCGCCCCATTCCTCCTCAGCCCCTCCCCTCCTCGCTCCTAGAGGACTTGGAACTCGTGATCACCTTGACCTTCTCAACCCCTGCCGCTCCCGCTACCACACCACACTCATCATACGCCCTCCGTCTCCGCTGCCCCTATCACCCCAAACGCCTTTACCTAACATCGCCCGTACCTCCCATCGCCCTTACCCTCTACCACCGCCCTGACTGTCTCCCATCGCTCATACTACCCTCATAGCCCTTACCACCCCATCCCCCTTATCCTCTCCCATCGCTCTTACCCTTCCCCATCACCGTAATCCTCCTCCATCGCCCTTACTCTCTCCCTTGGCCCTTACCCTCCCCCTTGCCCTAACCCTCCCTCATCACCCTTACCACCCCATCGCACTTACCCTCCCCCATCGCCCTTACTCTCCCCATCGCCCTTACCCTCCCCCATCGCCCTAACTCTGCTCCATCGCCCTTACTCTCTCCCTTCGCCCTTACCCTCCCCCATTGCCCTAACCCTCCCTCATCGCCCTTACCACCCCATCGCACTTACCCTCCCCCATCGCCCGTACCCTCTCCCATTGCCCTAACTCTCCTCTATCGCTCTTACTCTCTCCCTTCGCCCTTACCCTCCCCTATGCCCTAACCCTTCCCCATCGCTCCCCGCTTCACCTCATCGCACTTTACCACCCCATCGCGCTTACCTCCCCATTGCCCTAACCTCTCTCATCACCCTTACCACCCCATCGCACTTACCCTCCCATCGTCCTTACCTCCCTATCGCCCTAAATCTCTCCACGCCCTTTACTCTCTTCCTCTCGCCCTTACCCTCCCCTATGCCCCTAACCCTTCCCCATCACTTTACTCTCTCCCTTCGCCCTTACCCTCCCTATGCCCTAACCCTTCCCCATCGCTCTTACCACCCCATCGCACTTACCACCCCATCGCGCTTACCCTCCCCCATTGCCCTAACCCTCCCTCATCACCCTTACCACCCCATCGCACTTACCCTCCCCCATCGTCCTTACCCTCCCCTATCGCCCTAAATCTCCTCCATCGCCCTTACTCTCTCCCTTCACCCTTACCCTCCCCATTGCCCTAACCTCATCACCCTTACCACCCCATCGCACTTACCCTCCCCATCGTCCTTACCCCTCCCTATCGCCCTGAAATCTCCTCCATCGCCCTTACTCTCTTCACCCTTACCTCCCTATGCCCTAACCCTTCCCCATCGCTCTTACTCTCTCCCTTGGCCCTTACCCTCCCCTTCCCTTGCCCTAACCTCCCTCATCACCCTCCTAACACCCATCGCACTTACCCTCCCCCATCGCCCTTACTTCCCATCGCCCTTACCTCCCCATCGTGCCCTAACTCTGCCTCCATCGCTCTACTCTCTCCTCTTCGCCCTTTTGCATTCCTCCCCCTTGCCCTAACCCTCCCTCATCGCCCTTACCACCCCATCGCACTTACCCTCCCCCATCGCCCGTACCCTCTCCCATTGCCCTAACTCTCCTCTATCGCTCTTACTCTCTCCCTTCGCCCTTACCCTCCCATGCCCTAACCTCCCCATCGCTCCCGCCACCTCATCGCACTTACCACCCCATCGCGCTTACCATCTCCCTTACCCTCCCCCCTCGCACTTACCCTCCCGCTCGCACCACCTCCATGGCTTACTCTCCCCCATCGCCCTTACCCTCCTCTCCTTATCTCCCTTCGCTCCCCTCCCCATCGCACCCCTCGCCTCCCATCGCACTCCCCCTCCCTCCCGTCGCTCCCACATTCTCATCGCTCCATTACCCCTCGCCCCCACAACCCCATCGCTCCTACCACCCCCGTCCCTTCCACCACCTCCGTCAACAACATCGCCATCCCCGACGCGCCCACCACCTCCGTCGCCCCTATCACACCGACCCCTCTCCCCGCGCCAGCCACTCTACGCCCCCTCCGCGCGAGTCGCCCCGCCGCCGCCGATCGCCCTGGAGTGCGGAGCGCGTCCCCGTCGCCGCTGCTTCCGCCGCCGTCGGGCGCGGAACCACCGCTTGCTCCGTGTTTGCCTTGGGCGGCGTTGTTGGCTCTTCGGCTAACAGCGCTCGGCGGCCGCCGCACCAACGTTGCGCCGACTCGCGCTGCCTCACCGGCGCTTGTCCTTCTCCGCGGACACGGCGCGCGCGGCGCCCTCCCTTGTTCCGTCGGCGAAGCTTTGGTTTCCTCTATCCGCTTTTGCCTCGCACGGCATCCGACCGCGCCAACTCGGTTTGTAATGTTTCGACGCCTCGTTGAATCGTACGAACTCCACTCGATTCGTTTCGTTCAGTCGGTGTCTTGCTTTGAGTTGTGCAAATCCTTTTCAAGACATGACTCTGAACCATCTTCTTAACGATTTCCTGACGTTTTAAGTTCTGACTTATCTTCTAATTCACTTCTGCAGTGATATAAAAGTTTGATACCTGATATATTATGAATTTTTATCGTCGCTGTTTTCCAGTTCTATATTGAATTCGCATATCAAATTATCTCCTTTAAAAAATATTATACCGTAGGCATATAATTAAAAACGTGTTTGTTACATGATTTCACAGTGGATCAATATATTAATAACCAACGCGAAAATACTAAAAAAATGTTTTTGGAATTTAACTTAATTTTAAATAGAAGAACCCATATATGTTGTCAGAATGTGTCAGAGTAGCTGGTGTTTCTCAACAGGCCAAAATTTAGGAAGACTATAAAAGTCTCTTCGTAACTGTACAATTTTACAATAAGTTTTGATATGGCTTTGGAAATATTAGCCATATTGCTTCAGTTCTAATTGTCAATGAATACAAATTTTTTAGATCCAGTGCTTGAAGCAAAATAATAGTTTTATCATATTCGTTTATGTTTATAACCAATTTTTCAGAAAGTTACAAAAGAAGTTTTGAAAACAAATTTTTAATGATGTAATAAAGAAATAATCAAAGTGATTTCTTGTATAGAACTGCAGACACGATGTTTTTTTACCAATACTTCCTGTTCAAAAAGTCCTCCTTATTTTCTATATTTTCCATCTTCTTTTCCTCATTTTCTGTCTCTTCTTCCACATTTTCTTAATCTTCTTCGTCCATATTTTCTTCATCTTCCGATTTCTCATTTTCTGTACATTCCTTCAACTCATCCTCCCACTCTGTTAACGCATTTTCCTTCTCCTCCTCTTTTTATGAATCTTCCTGCCCCTTGTCTGTATCCTCCTCTTCCCTTTCTCTATCCTCCTCCTTCCCTTCTTCTCTATCATTCTTCTCTCTTCCTGTATCGTACTTCTTTTCTACATCCTCCTTTTTCCCTTATCATCCTTCTCCTCCTCTTTTTAGGCATCATCTTACACCTCTTTCATATCCTCCTCCTCTTTTTCCTTATCATCATCATCTGTTGGTACAGGGCTACTACTCAATCAAACTATGCTCTCAACAACAAACACATTTATTTTCACATTCCACAAATTCGGACATTGAAACATAGCCGAGTGGCCGTCCATCAAACCAAGTACTGCTCATATGGAAGCGCCCGCTTGTTCACAGTCTCTTTCTCAAGCCAGTTGACAGCCGCAAGTGACCGAGAGATTTGGCTTCCTCAGCGCCGGTGCGGAGGGGAGGAGGGGAGGGGTCGGTTCGCCTAGTCGGAGGGATTACAAAATCAAGATTCCATTGATTCATTTTTTACTCTCAATTTATATTTGGAAACTGACTGATGTATTATTTCATTTTAATGGATAATTTCTTTACTTTGAAGAGAAAATGGGAATTAACATAGCTAAATCTCAGACAATAACTGTCAAGTAACTTCTCCCAAAGATTGTCCAGGGACAGGTATCCAGTGACGTACCGCCACTCCGGAGGAATCTGTACACCTATTTGTTTTAAATCTCACGCTAATTTCTCTGGACGCAGTGCCCACGAGCTCTAGTAAGCGTGTTGCATTGCCCGCGACCTTAACATGCCTGATCAAGTGTATCTACACTACCCTGGGGATGATTCCCCTTTCCCCCGCCAGAGGTGGGACGTTTCCTGCGGGAGAGTCAGCTGGAACAGTGACGTCGCAGCAAAGCAATGGCGCGTGGCGGCAGACGCTACCGGGAAATCGACATTCCCCTCCACTGCCTGGAGGAGGCAGTGGAGGTGAATGTCGATTTCCCGCTTACTTTAGCTTGCGGGCACTGCGTCCAGAGAAATTGGCGTGAGATTTAAAAGAAAGGGTTGTACAGATTCCTCTGGAGTGCTGGTACGTCATTGGATACCAGTCTCATGACAGTCTTTGGGAGAAGTTACTTGACAGTTATTGTCTCAGATTTAGCTACGTTAATTTCCATATCGTCTTCAAGGCAAAAAAAAATCCATTAAAATGAAATAATACATCAGTTAGACTTCAAAATCACAATCGAGAGTAAAAAATTGAATCAAAACAATCTTCATTTTGTAGTTCTGTTAACTTAAAGAGTGATATTAAAGTATGAACTTCCTACGTTAAGGTTAGAAGGTTTAAGAAACAAATATTCTTGTTTATTAAAACCGATGTCTGTCCGTAAGCGAGAGCTGTTAAGTTACAGAGAATTGTTAATTTCTTTTATATTATTGCGAAATACAGTCAATAAATGAATGACTTAAATAGAGAACATAAAAAGAAAACAAGGAATGAACTCGCCATTCAAACAAATTTCTGTCACTTAGCAAAGTTGTTTATATAACGGACAATTAAGTAAGGAAATAAAAAACAGGTAGTAATAAGGTTAATCGATTAGTGAAGAATATAAATATAATACATTTCTCAGTTATTTGATAGAAAAAATCTTGCAAGTATTTTTTCGTATGAAGCAACTATTCACCGCCTCGCGCCATATAAGCTTGCGCATGTGCACCCCTTTCTGAATTTTAAGGGGAAATGAGAGAGGTTTCAGGGGAAGTTGTCCGTGTCCGTAGGAGTGCCGAACTGCCCAGGCAGGCAAGTAGTTCGTGCAGGCATGGTTTGATACGCCTGCACTGCATTCTCATTTTCTTTGCCCTACTCCTTTTCCTCATCGTCCACAATTTCCTTATTATTATTCTCCTTCATCTCCTCGTCCGTTTCAACCTCAACACCCCCAAATGGTTGGTAATTCCGGGCGCGTCAACAGCAGAGGTCATAAGTCCCGTAAGTTTATTTCATGTTTTTTCCTAGGGAGATGGCAGTGATGTTCTCCCGCTGGTTGGCGAGATTCGGCGCCGACCTACCGTCGGCAAGCAGGGTTTCCCGCAAACCAGGACTCTCCCACCAGCGGGACACCGCCCCAGCCGGGAGAAGCTCTAAACTCCCGACAGGTCTCCCGGAATATGTGGTAGTGTAGTTTCTGTTAGTGTGTGTGTGTAAGGGGAGAGGATAGTGCAAGAAATAGGAAGGAAAGATCGCGAGCGGTCTGTGGCCCGCTTTTTATGGTACTGCTCCGTCATTCATCTGATGTTGATCGGAGAAACTACGGAAAACTACCGATCAGAGTAGCCAGCCGGTAGAAATCTCCTCCAGCGACGGAATTCGACCTAGCTGACAAACTAGTGTCGAAAATCCTGCCGCCGTCGGGACTGGAACCAAAGGACCTCCCGGTCAGGGGCGCTGCAGTGACATCAGTTGATGCACTGAGCTACCGCTCAGCGTAACATCCCCGACCGCCTCATCCCCTTCCTGGACTTTCTCTTCCTCCGCCGCTTGCGCCGTCGCCCCTCGTTGAGCCTGCCCGCCCTCGTTAGGCGGCGGCCGCCTCCGCCCACACAACTGCGTTCATTACCGCCGCAGCCGCCCACCGCTCTCTCCGCTCTCTCCGCTTGATCCCGCCACCGGCATCTGCCCTCGGCGCGCGCCGGCCCCGCGTTAGCACTGGCTTCACTCCGACGTCTTGCGCGAAGCGCTTGCAAATTAGAGCATTTTAAACAGGGATTTCTGAATAGAATGGGCTTTCCAAAAGCAAACATGCATTTGTAATGACATGGGTGAGTGTGTGTGTGTTAAGGTTACATGTCGCAAGACGGTTTTGACTGGGAGCGGTAGCTTATGGTATCAAGTGATACAAATAAACACCAAGGAAAATGTTAATTTTATGAAATACATTTAAATGTGGTGTCATTGTTCATCCTGTAAAACCCGGAAGAGGTGGCTTAATGTATCAACTGATCTCACTGCAGTGCCTCTGAGCGGGAGGTCCAAGGTTCGAGGTCCAAAGTCCGAAGGCAGCAGGATTTTCGCACTAGCTTGTGAAGTAGGTCGAATTAAGTCGCTGTCTGGAGGAGAATTCTAGCGGCCGGCTGCTCTAATCGGTAGTTTTCCGTGGTTTCTCCGATCAACACCAGGCGAATGCCAGAGCAGTACCCTAACGAAGGGATCACGGACCGCGCGCGATTTTCCTTCCTCTTCCTTCTCCCATCGTCTCCCCTAACACACGCCCTTACACTAACATTCTCTACACTACCACACATGCCGGGAAACCGGTCGGGAGCTTAGAGCTGGTCCCGGCGGGGGCGGTGCCCTGCTGGTAGGAGAGTTCTGGTTAGAGGGAAACCCCACTAGCGGACGGTAGGTCGGCGCCGGATCTCGCTATTCAGCAGGGGAACATCACCATCATCTCCCGAGTAAAACATGCACTACACTTACGGGACTAAGGATCAAAGCCATTGACGCAACCGGAAACACAAAAAAATCAATCAATCAAATACTTGTTTTGTCTTTGACATTTCACCGCGCCAGCGTATTCAGTAAAGTGCGTCTCTTGAGGACGCGCGTCAGCCGCGCGCTGCGTCGCTTCTAATTGCGAGCGCCGTTAGCGGCCGCTGCTCGAGGGGTTTGGGCGCGTGGAAGCACGGAATAATCACGCGCGTGGTGCCCGGCGCGCCTGCAGTTGCTCTCTAATCGCAGCGCAAATCCCGCGGCGCGACGTTCCCTGTGCACCTGCGCTGTGACTCGCCGCCCGCTGCCACGTGCTCGGCGGCTGTAGATGAACACGTTTGCGCACAAGGTTCCAAAAAATGGTTTGGACTGGATTCATTCGTTGATTTGTTTGATGTTTCCGCGTCAACTGCTATAGTCATTAGTCCCTTAAGTGTAGATGATGTTTTTATTGCGGGAGGTGGTGTTGTTCATTTCCTGCAGGATGGAAAAATTCGGCGCCAAATTCCACGATAGATTGGGAGGTTTTCTCCATCCAGGTATCTCCAAGCAACGAAACATGGTCCCATTTGAGTCATATCTACACTTCCGACAGGACATTCGACGTGTGGGGTAGTTTAGTTTATGCAAGTGTCAGTTAGTGTGAAACGTGGAGAGGATAGAACACAGAAGAGGAAGGAGTTCGCGCGCGAAACGTAGCCCGTTTGTTAGGGTACTGCTCCGGTATTCGCATGGTGTTGATCGGAGAAACTACGGAATACTACCGATCAGAGCAGCCGGCCGCTAGAATTTTCCTCCAGACGGACCCATATGTCATTGAATGTGCGTGGGTCCATTCGTGAACACGTGGAATTTGCTGTTGTTTGTTGAAGGAAACCAACTTGCAACGGTGTTTTGCTGATAAATTTGCTTTCTCTTTTACGTCATAAATTTCATTACTAATTTCCTAGTTTCACACTCAGATATAGGAATAAGTATACGTAAATATTTGCAAAAGATAAACAGAGAAGGTGAGAGTGAAGCTGCAGGAAGATTAGTGAAAGAGAAAAAGACAACTGTGCAACAGTCTTAAAGTGTGAATGGAAATATAATGCTGTCGAACTTTCTAGAAAGAACAACAATAAAAGTGGAGAGAGAGAGAAACGCAAATAGCGCGTGAAGAAGTGGAAACAAGGAAGATTTGGTTGGTTGGTTAGTGACTCCTGGCGCGAAAACATCTTAGGTCATTAGTCCCGTAAGTGTAGTGAATGTTTTTCCTCGAGAGATGGCGGTGATCTTCCCCCGCTGGATGGTGAGATCCGACCTACCGTCGGCTAGTGTGGTTTCCCCCAACCAGGACTCTCCCACCAATGGGGCACCGCCCCAGTCTGGACAAGTTCTAAGCTCCCGACCGGCCTCCCGGAATATGTGGTAGTGTAGTGCATGTTACTGTAAGTGTGTGTGTGTGTGTGTAAGAGGAGAGGATGGGACAAGGAGGAGGAAGGACAGATCGCGCGCGGTCAGTGGACCGTTTGTTAAGGGACTGCTCCGGCATTCACCTGGTGTTGATCGGAGAAACCACGGAAAACTACCGATGAGAGCAGCCGTCCGCTAGAATTCTCCTCCAGACAGCAGCTGAATTCGACGTTGCTGAAAAGCTAGTGTCGAAAACCCTGCCGCCATCAGGACTCGAACCTAGGACCTCCCGGTCAGAGGCGCTGCAGTGACATCAGTTGATGCACAGAATTACCGCTCTCGGCGACAGGGTGCGTGAGTGACGTACGAGACGTGGCGCGTGAATGACGCGCACGATGCGTAGGCGTGAATGACGAGCAAGCGCAGGATGCGTAAGCACCACACACGACGCTCTGACCGGAACGAGATGCGATCTTGGGGCGCGAGAGCGGTTGCGAAGAGCGTGAGTGGCACACGGAAGAGGGCGTAAGTCAGGCTGAGCGTGAGAGCTGTCTGAGAGATGGGACAGATTGCGTGGGCAGGGAGCAGACACATGAGGCAGGCGGGCGTGCGAAAAGTGGTTGAGAGATGGAGCATGATCTGATCTTATAGGCCAGGATGAGTCGCGAGATCGGTTGCGGAGAGCGCAGATGTGGTCTGAGTGATTGAGCCACTTAGGCAGGGTCAAGCGCGTGGGCTTGAGCAAGGCGCGTGAGCCGTGTGTGGGTGGGCGCGCGCTGTGGCAGGGGAAGTTGAGCTGCGCATCGCGCCGCCGGAGCAGGCGCGTGACATCCACGAATGCCGACGCCACGGGGCGAGATGGGGATGAGCGGGTCGGGTCGGGTCGGGTCGGGTCGGGTCGGGTCGGGTCGGGTCAGGTCGGGTCAGGTCGGGTCAGGTCAGGTCAGGTCGGGTCGGAGTCAGGTCGAGTCGGGTCGAGGTCCGGGTCAGTTCGGGTCAGTTCAGGTCAGTTCCGGGTCAGTTCAGGTCAGTTTCGGGTCAGGTTGGTTCGGGTCGGGTCAGGCGGGTCGAGGCGGGTCGAGGCGGGGCGGGGCGGGGCGGGGTGGAGCAGAGCGGGGCAGGGAAATGCGGAGCGAGGCGGGGGAATGCGGCACCGCAGGACAGGGCGAGGCTGGGCGGGGCCGGACGGGGAAAAAGCGGGGAAGGGCGGGGTGGGGAAGGACGGGGTAGTCAAGGGCGTAGCTGGGCGAAGTGGAACAGAACGGGGAGAGCCATGGTGGGAAAGGGGTCGGGGAAGGGGCATGGCTGGGCGGGGCTGAGCAAAGTGGGGCAAGGAGGTACGGAGCAAAGCGGGGCAGGGTAGGACGGAGCTAAGGCGATGCATCAGGGAAGAGCAAGCCGGGCCGGAGTGGAGCGGGACGGGCTAGAGCAGGGCAGGGTGAGGCAGAGCAAAGCGGGCAGTAGAGCGGAACGGAGCGGAGGCAATTCGGTAGGGTAGAGCGGGCCGGAATGGAGAGGGACGGGGAGTGACGTGGCGGGGAAGGGCAGGGCGGGAAAGAGCATGGGCAGGGCGGGGCGGAGCGGAGCGGGGAGGGGCGAGGCGAGTAGGGGCAGGGCAGGGACGGAGCAGGGCCGAGCAGGGCAGGTGGCGCAGCGGAGAGGCGAAGCGGGGACGGGGCCGGGCGGGGAGGGGCGGGGCGGGGTGGGGCGGGGCGGGGCGGGGTCGGGACAGGGCGCCGGACGCAGATGGAGGCTAGAGTAATGAGCCGCGTGACGGCGCGTCGCGCCCTTTGCGAGTCGCCTTGGCCGCCGCCGGCGCTTTGAGCCCCTTCCCCCTCCCCTCCCCCTCCCCCCGAGCCGCCGCCACGCACGTGCACCGCTCCGCGCACCCCCACACGTGCGCTCTCCGCCGCCGCCGCCGCCCTTTGCCCGCCCGCGCACGGCGGCGCGGGTCCATTAGCCGGCCTCCCGCCGCTCCTTTCGGCGCTCGCAGTGAGCTCCCGCTCGCTTGCTATGCCAGTCGTCTGCTGAGCTGCGTAGCAAACCTCCAGCCACTCGACTGAGATACTTCCGCTGATTTTAGCTGAAAGCCAGTATTGCGCTGACTCTAGAGACATTGATGATTGATTGTTAGTTGACTGATTGATCGATCATACATCAATTACTCGTAAACTACGCGTCAACTACTGTGGTCATTATTCCCTTAATTGCAGTGTGTGTTTTGCTCCAGAGGTGGCGGTGGTGTTGTCCCGCTGGAGAGTCAGATCTGGTGCCGACCTGCTGTCGGTTACGGAGGATTTCCCCAACCAGGTGTCTCCCAACAGCGGGGCTCCGCCCCAGCCGGGACAAGCTCTAACCCCTGATCGGTCTCCTGGCATATGTGGTAGTGTAGTACATGCTAGTGTAGGTGTGTGTGAGGATAGGGCAAGGAAGAGGAAGGAAAGAATACAAAAATAGGAAAGGATAAAGACAAGGATAGGAAAGGAAAGAGCAAGGAAAGATCGCGCGCCGTCCGGTACTGCTCCGGCATTCGCCTGGTGTTGATCGGATAAACCACTGAAAACTACCGATCAGAGCAGCTGGGCTGCAATGCCATCAGAGGCACTGCAATGCCATCAGTTGACAAACTAAGTCACCGCTCCGGGTCTCTACTACAACTTTATATTTCAGCTGACAAGTTAGTGTCGAAAATCAATTAACATCCAGGGGCATCCATTGATGGGGGGCACAAAGAGAGCATCCATTGATGCCCTGAGCCACACAACATGTCAAATGTAAAGCCAGAGATCCCTTGCAACTTACTATTATTATCATCATCAAAGGAGCGCCTTTGCCATGAGTGGTTGGTTTTGGTAATTTTCAAAGCTGAAATAATATAAATTTTAGCAGGTGTGAGAAGAATAAAACGGATAAGTTATTTTTTTTATAAATCAACATATACCAAGTTCTAATTGATATTATAAAAAGTGTTTGAAATAAATTCTAGAGCTTGTGCAACAGGTATTTCCGTAGGAATAATTTTTAATTCTAAAATGCTATTTCACATGTGAATATTTGGAAATATAGAACACAAAATATAGCTGCATTTTGCCTCTTCTATTCAATGAAGGTTGAAGTTAATTTAAGGGGTGATACACTTTAGTGATACAATATACATTTTAAAAGTAAACATTTTGTGTAAAAGTAATTTAGCATATTTAAAAAAATATTACGTACGAATCTCATAAAGGGAAGCGACCTATCACATGAATAAAGATTAGAGTAAAGTCATTGTCGTTTTATTTATGGACAACTCAAACTGTCTGAAAATGCAATAACATATATATTTAATCGTAGCTTTGAGACATGTAATATTACTAGTAACAATATCATAAAAGAAATTGTACTTTGAATATATGATTTTCAGTCTAAAAATATACAGAATAACGTTGAAAAGCAGCGATATATTAAGGTAACTAAAAGTACAGCAACTGATCGTTGGAAACAGAAAAGAAAACTTCGCGTATTCACTTTCTTGAATTAACGGATGGATATTTCAATAATTTGCTTCTTCGAAATAATATTAAGTTAAAACTCTGGCTTCTTTGCTTTTATACTTTTCCAACAAAAACTCCAAGGATAAAATACGTTAAAATTCAGAAGGCTATCTCAAATTACAAAACAACTTACGTTTTCCCTCTCAAAGAAAGCATATGCAAAAATCACAACAATCTCCTATGATAATGTCTAGGTAACCCCTGTCATCACGGCAACATACAGCACGTATCGTCGGCTAGATCTCTGCCGAGCGAGGAAAAGCGTTGTACGAGTGGCCCTTAACAAATTGTTTTAAATCGACGTGAGAAGAGGAACGGGCGGGCAAGGCTGTAGGCGGCGCCATTATGGAAACCGCTCGGCCGCAGGAAGGCATTCGCTCATGTCACGTGACGTGCCGGCCGCTTTTGAACGACGCGCTGTCACGAGTCTGTCCTTCGAGACCCACTACAGCGCCCTGTTCGCCCTTGAAAGGTCGACATTTTGAGATTTACCTCTCGATTGATTGATTGATTTTTTCGTGTTTCCGGGCGCGTCAACTGCTTTGGTCATGAGTCCCGTTAGAATAGTGCATGTTTTTTCTCGGGAGGGGGCGGTGATTTTCCCTCGCCGGATGGCGAGATCCGGCACCGACCTACCGTCACCTAGTGGGGTTTCCCCTAACTAGGACTCTTCCACCAGCGGGGCACCGCCCCAGAAGGGACAAGCTCTAAGCTCCCGACCGGCCTGCCGGAATATGTGGTAGTGTAGTGCATGTTAGTGTAGGTGAGTGTGTAAGGGGAGAGGATAGGACAAGGAAGAGGAAGGGCAGATCGCGCGCGGTCCGTGGCCCGTTTGGTAGGGTACTGCCCTGGCATTAGCCTGGTGTTGATCGGAGAAACCACGGAAAACTACCGATTACAGCAGCTGGCCGCTAGAATTCTCCTCCAGACAGCGACTGAATTCGATTGATTGATTGATTGATTGATCGTGTTTCCGGGCGCGTCAACTGCTTAGGTCATTAGTCCCGTGAGTGTAGTGCATGTTTTTCTCAGGAGATGGCGGTGATCTTCCCCCGCTGGATGGCGAGATCCGGCGCCGACCTACCGTCGGCTAGTGGGGTTTCCCCCTAACCAGGACTCTCCCACCAGCGGGGCACCGCCCCAGCCGGGAGAAGCTCTAAGCTCCCGACCGGTCTCCCGGAATATGTGGTAGAGTAGTGCATGTTATTGTAAGTGTGTGTGTAAGGGGAGAGGATAGGACAAGGAAGAGGAAGGACAGAGCGCGCGCGGTCAGTGGCCCGTTTGGTAGGGTACTGCTCCGTTAGTCGCCTGGTGTTGATCGGAAAAAACACGGAAAACTACCGATCAGAGCAGCCTGCCGCTAGAATTCTCCTCCAGGCAGCGACTGAATTCGACCTAGCTGAAAAGCTAGTGTCGAAAATCCTGCCGCTGTCAGGACTCGAAACTAGGACCTCCCGGTCAGAGGCGCTGCAGTGGCATCAGTTGATGCACTGAGCTACCGCTTCCGGTTTACCTCTCGATTTACCCCTTGTTACTTAGAATATTTCATTTCTTAAAGACGATTAAATGTATATGTTATTACATTTCCATCCCGTTTATTTGAGTATCCATAAATAAAACGACAAGGACTTTCCTCTGATATTTTTTTCATATGAGATTTCGCTTTCTTTTATGAGATTTGTACGTAATATTTTTTTAAACGTATGCTAGATTTCGTTTGCACAAAATGTTTAGTTTTAAAATTCATGTTCTATCTCTAAAGTGTATCACCCCTTTTATTAAATTCAATATTCATTTAAGCGAGGTGGGAAAGTGAAGCATTGTTTAACGTTGTGTTTTTCCAGACGTTCACCTCTGAAATAGTAGTATTTTCGAATTAAAAATTATTCCTGAGGAAATACCTGTTGAACATCCTCTATAATATAGTTTAAACATTTATTTGAATATTGATTTGAATTTTGTGGATGTTGATTTTAAAAGTACTTTTTATTTCTTATAATTCTCACACGCGCGAAGACTTAATATATTAGTTTTATTCTTTTTGTTCTTTTTATTATTATTTATAGCTTCTTAGCCATTAAATGTGCTTATGAATAATACTAGAAGAGCTACGACCCAATAATATAAATGATATTGAAGATAGTTTCGAATTAGCTGTTCTCTTCCAACAAAAGAAAAACTAAATTCTAATAAACCTCTTTTTTGCAGAATCATCCATTATCTTATTATTCTATTTTCATAATCTCCAAAACCAAACGAATCTATTAAAGTGGAAATTGCAACGGAACTATTTTCAGCATATACAAAAGGAAAAGCAGAGAAATAAATGTACGAATATATTAAATTTCCGAAATGTCAAATGCCAAAACGAAAACACGAGCAGCGAAACTCACAACAAATCCCATTTACACGCGTACCCAGCAAAACGAAAAAAATCTTGAAATGGGAGGAAGGTATTTTGCAATTAAATTAAACACACATCCGCGCCATAAAGGGGATTCCCCTAGGGGGCGCCACCGGTCGCTCGCACACAGAGGCGCCCTCTACGCGAGGCGGTGGCGACGGCAGCGCCATCGATTGCGCTGAAACTTTTATCGCCGTAGTGCCCTCGTTGTCACCGGCGACCCTCGCTCTCCCTTGACGCCCCGGGCAGAGTGACGTCAGGACTTCCGCGTTGGTATGACGTCGACAGGGCGTCAAACTGCGTTGTTGTTTTTTTGCTTCTTTTTTTTATTTTCCTGCTTTACGTTCCGATTCATCGAATATGCCAACTCAGTTCGTCGCCATCTGCTTCTCATCACGGAATCCCTCACTGGCGTGACGTCTCAGTGACAGTAAATTATGTTGTTTTTGTGTTGTTGGGTTTTATCTTTATGTTCCGCTTCGTAGAACACGCCGTTTCCTGTTTTCGCGCTACCGCCTGTAGATCTTATTCGCGCAGATGAAAAATACCTCTCTGAAAATAATTAATTTTTCTCCTGATTTTTATTTCTTTTCTATTTGGTTTCTTCTGTATTTTATTTTTGCGTGTTGAATTTTTGTCGATGCCAAAAACTCAACCGAGACCTTGAAAAAACACACACTTCGCTTACGAAATATGAACATTTTTTTCTACAATTATTTAAAATTATATATTATAAAAATTAAGATGGTTATAAGTTCGTACGTTTATATTGCAATAAGGTGTTTGATATTTCGAGGGTTACTAAGGGATACTTCGTTGAATTCCCATGAATTTCATGGTAACAAGACAGTTGTCTTGGCAACCGTCTTTTTTAATGGATATAAAAATGGCCTACTTGACGTGCTGTTAACAATGGCCAGAATATACCTTTACTATAGAGTTGTGATTTTTTTATTTATGACACGAGTGGTAAATGTTGCATTGTATTTTGCGTGTAGAAAATCTTGCATCACGATGCCGATGAACCCAATGGAGCAATCCTACGAACAAAATAAAATAACTTTCACCACGGGTGTCATACACTATTTTTAGTCAGCCTTTTTGACTTTCATTATATTTTAATTCAAACATACAAATCATATCCATGTTGTATGAAGGTCAGTAGTAGCTCTTGCGATCAGAAGAATGTAATTTATTTTCATTGTTGCATTCTCAGTTTTATCTGATTATAATGAATATTGTCTCACTTTTATAACTAGTGCTAAAAATTGAACACTTATAACGTTTTGCTTACCCTAAAAGAAACTTATTTTTGTAGGGGGTTTATAAAAAAACATTACATGTATAGTAAGCACGCATTTCATTTTCATGTGGTGCAATATCCCTGAATGACAATTCCGCAAAATAATAAAGAACCAAATTGAACGAGGAGCGCTGACCGGCGATTTACGGGTGCGACAGGGGGTCTCCACCGTGGGGGTCTCTGAACTAAGATGAACGACGATCGATGACCGACGAACTAAGAGAACGACCGGAGATATCTGAACTAAGTGAATGACGACCGGCGAACTACGAAAGGTGACCGGCGAACGATGACCGGTGAACTAAGAGAACGACCGGGGATCTCCCAACTAAGTGAACGACGACCGGCGAACTACGAAAGGTGACTGGCGAACTACGAACGGTGACCGGTGAACGATGACCGTGAACTAAGAGAACGACTGGAGATCTCTGAACAAAGTGAACGACGACTGGCGACCTACGAACGGTGACTGGCGAACTACGAACGATGACCGGTGAACTAAGAGAACGACCGGGGATCTCTGAACTAAGTGAACGACGACCGGCGAACTACGAAATGTGACCGGTAAGCGTTGACCGGTGAACGAAGACCGGCGAACTACGAACGGTGACCGGCGAACGATGGCCGGTGAACTAAGAGAACGACTGGAGATCTCTGAACTATGTGAACGACGACCGGCGAACTACGAACGGTGACTGGCGAACGGTACGGTACTTGATTTGTTTTACAGACACAAGCAATTGTTTTGAAATACTAGTTAGTTTCAAAGATTGCAATCAGTATGTACCGTACTCACAATCTGTTCTTGAGTGAATTTTGTATTTGTTACACCTAAATAATCAACAGGAAAAAAACTTGCATAACGCTATATTTTATTTTTAAGGTCATTATATATATATATATATATATATATATATATATATATATATATATATATATATATATATATATATAGGTTTTAGGCGGCGCTAGCCGAATTCGTTAACTACGCTCCGTAAAGTCACGAAGGTTAAGCGAATTCGAGACTCGCGGGTTCTTGGTTGGGTGACCGCCCAGAAACCCCGGGATCTAACGTCGTCGAGACCCTGGCCGAAGGGATAAAAGGCACTGACTACGACGAGACGAAACTTGACTTGATATTATTGTAACGGAGGATTACTCCAGAAATAAAAAGCACATTAATGGAGGATTACCCCAGTGCAAAGCGCTCAACGCCCCTTAAGGGGCTTGGAGACGCGTTGCGTCAAGGTGTAGACGCAACAAATTAAAAAAAAGGTCATAAATGCTTGCATATTTCGCTGATTTTTAGGTCATTAAAATCCGGGCCCTAATAATTACATAAAAATCCGATCTCTATAAATAAGCATGTTTCGCGTGTTAGACTGGGCGTTGTCGTCAGCCACCAAGCAACCACCGAACGCGATGTGTCGCCCTTTGACGGCTGGGACCCCTTCGGTTCGCGTGTCGACGGGCGCGGCGCGGCGTGGGAGGGGGCGGGGCAGGGCCGAGAGAGGCGGGGCGTAGCCTAATGGACGCAGACTGATTGATTAATTGGTTAATTGATTACGACGTGCGATCCGCCTAGGTGTGCGGGAGGGGATAATTGGCCTTTTCGGGCCTCGCTACCTCCACCCTGTGCAAGGTCCCCGGAAGAGCGGATTTGGAAAGACCTGCGGTGCGCGGGTGGTCAAGTAGATTTTGTTGCTTCCGGGTGATGGGATATTATTGTGGTATTATTTGGGTCAGTTGACTTGATTTACAACCAAGCAAAGAACAAGACTAGATGACAAGACTAGATGAAAAGCAGCATGACGAAAATAGGAGAGATGATTTTAAAATGTTATTTTATTTGAAGAAATAAGACCACATATTTATAATAATTACTACTTCATATAACAATGAAGAATTATTTTAAACTTCTGTATTATAGATTAAATATAGTATATAAATCATTAAATAAAATTTCCTTGAACCAAGCATGTTTATTCCGTAGCTAAAGAAGTTCCTTCTTTAACGATAAATCTGTTTTTTTTTTTCAAATACTGTTTAACATTACAATACATATAAATTTTTAATGTTTTTTTGGTCTTGCTGTCTTTTAATTACAACTGTGTGTAGTACCGCTCTGCTAACATAGTTTATTTGTGTACACTTTCTACGGTGAAATTTAAGTTTTTAATATTATTTGAATATATACATTTATTGTAAAACAATTTCCCAATAGGGACAGTCAGCTTAAATAAGAGATTCTCATTACAAATCAAAAACTAATATTTTAATAAATTTAAGGATCAACAGGTTATATTGAGAACGAATGTGGCTGAAATGAACAATTATTTTAGATTAAAAGGATTAGTTATAAATTCTAATTATACGCGGAAGAATAAGTAAATTATTAAAGGAGAACTATAAATATTGACGCAAAGTCTGCATTATTTGGTTTAATATGAAATGCTGATAAAAATATACAGTGAAATCTAGAACAAATAATATTGCTGAATAAAATTTTATATAAACGAATCTATATAGACTTAATGAGGAAATATGAGGAAATAATTTTGTGTTTCATGACCTAGAATAATTTTTAGTTTTCAAATGACAGCAAAATCAACAATTATTGTTTTATAATTAATTATAATGAAATACAGCAATCATTATATTTAGTTGGACTCCTGTAAACATTCCGTACGTTAAAAATTAATATTGTGGAAGTGAACAGCTTCATACTGTAACACAGCTATTTTGGTTCTGGTGAATATAGCAATTTATATCATATATGTCGAGCAGATCTATACAGTTCATGAGTGAGTATCCTAATATTGCATTTATTATACAATAGACTAAGGCCCGTGAGAATGAATTGCGAAGAATATCATATAGTCAATTTAGTCTGATTGAGAAACTCATTTCTGAGTGTCTGCACGTTTCCGACCATCCGTATATCAAAGTGGGCACACCTCCAAATCTCCAGAAATGCAATTGAAGGTCCAAAATATCAATTCTGTAGACTACAAACTAACACATCTAACTTGGCTCCCATATGAGGGACAGTTTAAGAGCTTTTATTCATCTTCAAGTTACGTATGACGATGTGTTGTAACTTCACGAGTGCTCTGGATTACGTGGATCCCTCCTGATTAATTAATAGTTTTTTTATTAAGTAGGCAATAAAATATTAAGTTAATGAGTTTGTCAGACACAATGCTCTGTTGCTTGACAGGAATCATTATTCTTAATATACCGTTACGTACATTTCTTAATATGTGTCACACACCGTTCGTAATTTTTGATGAAACAATATAATAGACTTGTTGGTAACCCCGGAAACATTCCTAACTATCCAAATAGACGTTTTAAACGTGAAAAAGCTTCTTATTGATAACCAAGTTCGAAGGTTTTTGACATCTCGAACTATGAAGCCGTGATACCTTCCAAAACTGTAAAAGAATGTTCATTTTGTAGATTATGATTTAGAAAAAATAACTTGTTCATCGAGGGACTCGAAAACTTGGTTTTTAGGGCCTAAGACTCTTCGTTTCTGCGTAATGTGCGGAAGTGAAATTAGAATGTGTGATACGGATTGCATACACCGCTTATTTTGTCGCTATTACATGTTCTGCAAACTTCTGTATCTTTCTCCTTTCACCTTTAATGTATTTTATGCACGAAAAAGGAATAATTTTCAATCCAACAGTGTTACACTCACAGTAGTTTGAGTTGATTGTTTATTACAAATGGTACAAAACCGTCTTCTTGCCTTAGCGTACCATTTATACAGGCTGTCAGGGGAGGAAACCTACAAAATTTGAAAATAAACTCTCAAGACATTTTTTATCATATTTTGTCTAATAAACTACTTGAATATTCTGAGTGGCAAAGTCGCAATAAGCACTCAAATTTTGGTTTGAAAAATGCTTTCTAGGCAAAAATTTGCATTGCAGAAGCAAAGAAACCCTCGAGAAACATGTAAATTGTTTACTATTTACATAACAAATCCAAAAATTAAAAAGCACACAATTTACACAATTCGTGAGAAATCCATCTTTACAAGGTTGCATTATTTTCATTCTTGAGAGGTAAATAATAATTATATTACGCACTGATCCCTTTATTTTTGAACAGATTTGAGCAGCTAACGGAGATGACTTATTTCACACTTTAAATTATTATTCTCTTTCGACAGTTTCGAGGATTATTTTTTTCATCTTCAGGCTGGAACATTATGTAAATTAGAACACATTATCAGCATTTGAGACGTGCACAGATACATCAAGTTCACGTTTTTTATGTAGTTTCAAGGTGTTGTAACGAACCACGTGCTCCACTCACCACCACCACCACGCCAACGACATCGTGGTCGCGGAAAATATAATATTCTAATAAGATACAAATTTACTAAGATTACTCAATACACTCATGTAGAGCTTATCTTCTGATAAAATTTATAAATGAGCACAGTCATCCATTTCTTTATCCATGGTATTACATAGGGTTGTAAGGATCTGATGAAACCAGTCTTAGGAATATTCTGCTTATTCACTGTAGATTATGACCACTAACACACTCATCAATGAAGAATTGCAGTTACCCACTATAGACAAATTTGGGTAATATAATTATTGTCCTCGCATCTCCATTAGCTGCTCAAGGTCTGTAAATAATAATTCCAATTTGCAACAATACTTCTCGCGGGAACCAAGACTTCCACGTCTGGCGTCTTTGCTACACTGTTTCCCAACTTTTCTTACACGCTCTCTCGAGAATACTGAGGACTGGGGACGTCAAGGACGACGCGCGGTCTCAGAATGAGGACCCAGCGCTCGTCCTCACTCGCGTCCGAGTGCGTCCCCTTGGACCAACACCGAAAACATCTGACGAGTCCACTGGCGCGAGTCACATCGCTCGCTGCTTTCCACTTGGACGCCATGCAAAAGTATGCAAATTACGCGGAGAACTAAATGTCCCGAAATTATGCGACGAGCACGAAAAAATAATTCTACTTCAAATTGTAAATCTCATTAGGCAAAAAAGAAACGAGAAGAAACAAGAATTACCGGCGGCGCAAAAAGACGCAGTAGCCAGAAAGGAGGATACAACGCGTCAGAAAAGTAAAGAGTAATTAACAATTAGTTAAATAAAAGCGTTAAAAACGCCTGGGGAATGTATTCATTACTGGAAATGCACGGGGTGGTGTAACGGTTATTGTTTCTATGTTCCACATAATTTGAATCATTAATTGGCAATGCACATAATTATCACAAATTTCAAAACTTGATGATTAGTAGTGCCATAAATGGAGCAGTACTAATAGTGTATGCTTTATGTTTGATGGCAGATAAATATGTGATAGATTGATTGAGACATAATTTATTCTAATTTATTTGCGTTGTTTTATCACAAGAGGCACACTTTTCTTATTCATGGTGTATTACATTAGACCCGATTTATGCTTTTCTACTCCCATTGTATAATTCTGTCATTTGATGGCTGCAACCCGTTGCATAATGATTCTCATTCCTTTTGAGGAAGGAATTACGAAATTTTGCGAACGCACGCGCGCACACAGGGACTTCGGGAGTGACAGCCACTGCGTGAAAGCGCGCGTTCGCTAAAATTCCCAAAATCGTTAGTCAAAAGGAAGCGTGTAAAAATGGTATTAGATAATTAAAGAGATACTAGCTGAAACTCTGCTATTACATTGAACAGAAGGAGGAACTGTAAAAATGTATAATTTGAAAAGTACTGTAAGGATGAAGGGTTGTGGGAGCATCGACCCGAAGGGTCGCGGGTTCGAATCCCGCATATCGCATAGACGTTTGTGTGTGTTTGTGTTGTCCTTATGCATTCTTCCTACAGTTTCCCCTACACTTAAAACAGTCATAGTCGTCGCCGTATGAACAAGTAGTTAAAAAGCGACGTAAAAGAACACAAGAAAAAAAATAGTCCTACATGAGCACTAAACAGAAAATCTATACCTATATAATGTTGTTCCACATTGTTCAGTACCTATTCTCAAAGAATAATGATGTGAGAGAGTTTTAGAAATCCTGGAAGAGTAAAATTACTAATAATTGTGAACGTAGGCTTTTGAAAACGTTTGAAAAATTAATATTTATGTTTAATACTTATCCACATTTGTCCATATACGTTGTAGTGGACTATAATAGAAAATCCTCCTATTCACTGTTCTAATTATTACAGTGAATGGGAGGTGTTTCAATTGCTCCCTTGCAGGTGGTCTGAGTACGCAAGCTGAATTCGTTCAAAAACATTTTCGGCACATGGAGTGTGCCGCGCGAGTAATAATGCAAATCACACGAGAATGTTGTTTTCCCAATACATTCAGTGTAGAATTCAGTTACTACATATAATGGCGTAAAGTATGTATAAAATATAGTGTAAAATTTTACCATCGAATTTTTATAACCATTCGTTTACTTTTACATAAAAACTCGTAAAATATCATTTAATCGTTTCAGTTTAAAATAGACTCGGGTAAAAAAGAGCGCATTCCACATAACAAATTTATAACGTTTTAAAGCAAATTCACAACCATATATTTATATTTGATATTGTGACATTATTGAGAGGCTTTGTCGAAATAAAAACATATGTTTCCAAGACACTACGTAAATTCTAAATGTGACCTAATTGTTTTCCGTTTTCTGTATGTTCGTATCCTATTTCCTGTATATTATAACATAGTAGTATTGTATCATTTTTGCAATATAATGTTGATATCTGAAATTGCAGGTCTGTAAGAGTTATTCATCTTACATTGTACATTTCTTGTATACCCTAATAAAACTTCATATAATAATAATAATAATAATAATAATAATAATAATAATAATAATAATAATAATAATAAGTATTATGTATTTGTATAATATAATTATTATTGCTATTATTATTATTATTATTATTATTATTATTATTACTATTATACATCATTGGACAATTTCCTCTCGTACAAAACATGTATAAATTCAAAACAATAATGATGTGAGAAAATGGCAACGGCGAGTCTCACTGACAAAACTGTCTGTCTGTTCTTGACAGACTGTACTGCGACAGCCGGCCTATGGGCCATGGCCTACCAGCAGCGTCCCGGCCTCTCGGCCATGGGTTAAGTGGTTACGTGTGGTTAGCACAAAGACATCCCCTTGCCGTATTCTGGTCTTCACAAAGAGAGAAGTTAGTTTTGTCATCGCCTCACAGCCACATATACTGGGATATTGCGAGGAAAACGCACATTATAATCTTGTCCGACCGGAAATCGAACCCGGGGTCGCGTCATGGAAAGCGAGCACGTTGACCAATGAGCTAAACAGCGAGGGACACTGACAAAACTACAAAAGTCAATAATCTGGTTTAATGAAATAAGTTTTCATTTTTCTTAATATATATAATTAATCCATTGTAATTATTAATTTGATATGAATAAACAATCGTTCCTTTTGTTGACACACTCAGTAGGGCACGGGAGTAATTACATGTCAAAATGGAACGCCAGTAGAGAAAGGTTAAACAGAAATAATTTAGCATTCCCCATCATCAAAAAGCTTGTTATCCCTTTCAGAGACAATTTTGGACACAGTACATGTTATTTACTCTGAACTATTTACAAAGTAAAATTGATCCTCAAAAAGCAATGTAACTTTAACTTATTTTAAATGCATTCAGTACGATAATGCCTGGCAATGATTACATTATATTCCTTAAAAAATATTTTAATTTCAGTAGTTTAATGCAAACATTTCTTGTACTGCAAATGGAGTTGCTTTTAAACACAGTCGCTTAAACTATCTTGACATTTGTCCAAGTTAATATAGTGCAACAAAAATTGTCTACTTTCATCTCGCCTTATGTAAGGTTGATTTGATAAAAAAACAATATTTTGACCGCTTGTTATAAACGAGAGAAGTAAGCAGCATTTCGAAGAAATCAACATTTTTTAATATTTTTTTATATTCTTTTACTCTCATTTGCTAATATGAACATGGCCATGCAATAATATACGCAAGCATACACTTGATATAAGGTGCTTCAGTGCCTATACTCTAAAAGAGTTATCACACCACTTTTGTCATAATTAAATAAAAACTGTTTTTAATGGCCGTAAACTGAACTATGAATTATTTACGTTTGATATAATACCATTATAAAACTGGTATGATATCCGTGTTTCATTGCGATGCCAATATCATATTTTCTTAATTGCATTAATAATTATTCCGTCAGAAAATCTGTGTAAAGGCAGGATATGTCGAGTACATCTTCTTGAAAACTTAACCCAAAAGAAGCAGGTCAAAAACACGTAGAGCTCCACGTCCACGGAATTAAGCAATTAGCATTCAGGCGAGATAAACCGCAACTTGAAACGAATCTCGTCGAAAAAACGTCTTAAGTTGCGAGGAGGAGTCCGGTGAGTTGCCGTGCCGGAGGGCGGGAGTCGCGGCTAAGAATACCGCGTTTCCCTGCAAGGCCAGAGTTCGACGTCACGGCACGGCCGCCCGTCACGCCACGACAGTCCCACTCCGCCAGCCCCGACCTCGTTCCCTGCCCCACGTCCGTCCCCGTCTCCAGCCTCGCCTTTTCGGCTCTTCGATACCGTTTCGTTCACTCAGTATCCTCGCCCTGGGCACGCCCCTGTTCACTTGTCGTCCACATGCGCATTCCCGTCACCGTCACCGCCACTGTCGCGTTCACAACACAGTTCACCTTATCAGTTCACCGTGTCTACGTAAGTTTAGTTGACGGCTGAGTTCCCTGCCTGTGTCCGTCCCTGTCACCAGCCTCGTCACCGCCTTTACACTGTCGTCACTGTCGCGTCCACATCACTGTTCACCTGTTCAGCTCCCGCCCATATTTCCACTCATGTCTCTATGTAGGTTTTGTTGACAACTGAGTGCCTGCCTATGTTCGTCCCTGTCACCATCCTCGTCACCACCTTTACAGTGTCATTGTCGCGTCCACATCTCTGTTCACCTTTTCAGTTCTCGTCCACGTTTTCACTCATGACGCTACGTAAGTTTAGTGGACGACCGAGTCCCAGCCTACGTCCGTCCTCGTCACCATTCTCGTAACCGCTACTAGACCTCCTTCGGTTTCCGTCCATTCGTCCTTGCAGCATCCTCCTTGCACTTCTCGCCCTCGACCAAACCCACGTTCTCGCACCGTTCACCTCCCAGTTTCTACTCACGTTCTGTTGACGGTCGCGTCCCAGCTCAAATTCCAGTTCATGTCACTGCCCTTCTTCACGTCCCCATCCACGACTTTATTAATATGCATGTCTAACCTCCGTTTTGTCCAAGTTCTTGGCACCACCCCAACCACGTTTTCTTCTACCGTTCAGTTTCGTTTGCTGTTGTTGCTCTCTTCTCTATTTTAGTCCTCCTTTCCGCCCATTTTAGATGCACTCGTCAGTTCCAATGTAGCGAAGAACATCAGATGTGATGTGTCTTTAAGTACAGTGTTGTCTGATGGTTTACAGTATGCTCATAATTCGAGTACACAATTTAGTGGATCCATCTTAAGAAAGTCGTATTTTTCTTTATAAGATAAATAATTACTCTTTGAGAATAATATGCGTTTTCTCAACATCTTTCTTACATTGTACCTGAGTGCGTTAATTATGACTTACACTTCTTTCCAATTCTTTCTCATAACTGTTCAGAATCTATTCTCCCTTCCCCACCATTGCATCTAATTTTTCTCCCTACCATTCCCATGCACTGCTCTAAAAGTCCCTTACGCTCAACCTGGCAAGAGTACGAAATCCATTCGTTTTAGAGTACAATAACTTCTAAAAGTTCAAAGATAAAATTTACTATAACTGTGCGCGAGAAGCAAGAACTCACAACAATGCGTAGAAATTCAAACGCCAGGAACAAACCTTGTCCAGTTTAACGTCTACTTTGGGTATTTTGGATACATTTTGTTCAGAATTTAAAGGATATAGTGAGTTACCCCGAAAATTTGTTTTACAGAGAAGTATCTCTTGAATTCATTTGAGAGTTCCAAAGAGTAATTGCACGACTATTGACTCAAAGGGACACTAGTTCAAAGCCATCAACAAGAAATATATATTATGAAACAAATTGTTTTATGAACTGTTACTGATTCCAGGCACGTCAACTGCCGAGGTCATTAGACCCGTAAGTGGAGTGCATATTTCTTTCATTGGGAGGTGACGGTTACCTTCCCCCATTGGATGGCGAGATCCGGCGCCGAATTATTGTCGACTAGCGGCGTTTTCCCCAACCAGCAGGGCACCGCTCCAGTCGGGACAGGTTCTAAGTCCCCAACCGGTCTCCTTCCATGTGTGGTAGTGTAGTGCTTGTTAGTGTAAGTGTGTGTAAGGGGTGAGGATAGAACAGGAAGAGGAAGGAACGTTCGCGCGGTCCATGGCCCGTTTGTTAGGGTACTGCTTCGGCATTCGCCTGGTGTTGTTCGGAGAAAGCACGGAAAACTACCGATAAGAGCAGCCGGCCACTATAATTCTCCACCAGTCAACGACTGAATTTGACCTAGCTGAAAAGCTAGTGTCGAAACTTCTGCCGCAGTCGGGACATGACATTGCAGGACCTCCCGATCAGAGGCATTGCAGTGACAAATGTAGATGCACAGAGCCACTACTCCCGGTACGATCACTAGCTTTTGTTACTAAGTCGTGAAGTCGATAGTAATTAATTTAATTTGAATATGAATTAAACTTTTACGTATGGTCTAATTTAGGCATAATAGATACACATATTTGTAAATGGATATACTGGACACTAATTATGATTTTGACCCCATAGGCAGTTCCGTCGTAACTGTTAATGTAGCATAACCGATTATCTTGTAAACTATTTATAAAATGTAATACAAACAACTATTTGATGCGTATACGTCAACATCTACTTCTGACAACACGTTAAATACACTACTGTTTGTGGAAATTGCAACACCGCGAAGGAGCGACATTGAACGCATCGCATTTCGTGGATAAGTTTGTGACATTGAGATCGCCAGGTGATTACATTTACAACGCCGCCAGTCACGTGGTTGCGACGTAGGGACGACTTATCGCACCATGTTCGGGTATAAATAGAGGCGCCTTGGAGAGGCTACAAACTGACAAGTCGACCCTTGGCTCGCACAAGTTGTCTGTAAGTCACACCATGCCTCGTCGCCGACAGCGAGTGCAGTACGAACACTTGACGGACTTCGACCGGGGCAGGGTCGTTGGGATGCGAGAAGCTGGGTTGTCCTACCGCCAGATTGCCACACGTCTGGTACGAGTCGCCAGTACCATCATGCGAACATGGCGTAGTGGTCTGCGGAAGGTCGTACCCACCGCCAGCGTGGGACAGGGCCTCGCTATCACACTACGGCGAGGGAAGATCGACACCTCTACCGTATGGCCATCACCGATCGCACAGCGACATCCACCACGTTAGCGCAGCAGTGGAATACAGTGACAAGTCACAGCATGTCTGCCAGCAGTGTTCGGCGCCGTCTTGTGCAAAGGGGCTTGATTGCTCGCCGCCCCTTGTTGCGCCTTCCACTGACTCTCGACAACAGACGCCTCCGACATCTGTGGGGCGTCGAACATCGACGTTGGCGGGCTGAGTGGCAGCAAGTCATCTTTTCCGACGAGTCCCGCTTGAATTTGTCCAATAACGACGGTCGTATACGTGTTCGACGACATCGCGGTGAACGCAATCTGGAGGGATGCATTCGCCAGCGTCATACCGGCCCAACACCCGGTGTAATGGTATGGGGTGCCATTGGCTACCACTCACGGACCCGCCTACTCCGCATTGAGGGAAATCTCAACGCCCACCGGTACATCGAGGAAGTCGTGAGGGCGGAGGTCGTGCCCTTCGTACAACGCTCGCTTGGAGCGATATTCCAGCAAGACAATGCGCGACCCCATATCGCTCGCATCGTGCAACGTGTGTTCAATGAACACCAGATACAGCTCCTGCCGTGGCCGGCTCGTTCACCTGACATGTCGCCAATTGAACATGTGTGGAGCATGCTTTCCCAGAGGCTGGTCCGCCAGGCACCTCTGCCAGCTTCCACCGCCGAACTCTGGACGCGGCTTGAAGGAGCATGGCAGGACCTGCCACAAGAAGCGATACAGACTCTTATTAGCTCAATGCCGCGCCGTGTACAGGCTCTTGTGGATGCGCGTGGTGGCTTCACAACTTACTGACTTGGCATGTATCCATGTATTTGATGGTACTGCAAATGAAATAAAGTAGTGCCTGTTGCATGGGTGCACAGTACATTGAATATCATTTCCCTAGATCCATTCGTTCTTGGTGTTGCAATTTCCACAAACAGTAGTGTATATATT
>BLKR01006068.1:0-65768 GCA_011170035.1 Teleogryllus occipitalis | reverse complement strand
CCCATGCCTCATGCTGCCCACCCTTCATGCTGCCCACGCGTCACCCTGCCCACGCTTTACCCTCCCCATGCCTCATGCTGCCCACCCTTCATGCTGCCCACGCGTCACCCTGCCCACGCTTTACCCTCCCCATGCCTCATGCTGCCTACCCTTCATGCTGCCCACGCTTTACCCTCCCCATGCCTCATGCTGCCCACCCTTCATGCTGCCCACGCGTCACCCTGCCCACGCTTTACCCTCCCCATGCCTCATGCTGCCCACCCTTCATGCTGCCCACGCGTCACCCTCCCCACGCTTTACCCCAACCCTACCAATGTTCCAGCCCGCCCACAATTTACCCTGCCCTCGGTTCTCTCCGCCCTCGCTGCTCTTCGCTCACGATTCACCTTTCCCACGCACGCATCACTCCACCCCCACTTCCACCCACCTACGTCTGTGTGCAGAGCGCTCCTACCGGCGGAGCGTCGCGCGCCGTGAAAACTTGTTTCCAATCGCGAGGCGGACGGGCGGGCGCGCGCGGCGCGGCGCGTAACGATGTCGTTAAGGAAGAGAGCATCTGAGCAACTGGCTGGCGAGATATCGATATTGGAATCTCCAGCGCTCGCGCCCTCGATGCGACCTCAGGGCCGCCGCGCCTGCGGATGGAAAGGGAGGGGGAGGGAGGGGGAGGGGAAGGCAGACGAGTCAAAGGAATCGGGTGGAAGAGTACGAAGGCGAAGAGGGAATGAACATGAATAGCCATAGTCGTGAATGGAAGTTCTCAGAATGGGATATTCAGTATTACGTATAGGATTGAATAATGATTTTCATGTATTGCGTTTATCATCCAGAGTTCACTAAAGAGATCTTACGTAATGTTTGAAATATTAAGTTAGGAGAAAATATAAACCACATATTGCTGAAAAAGAAACAAAAAATACAAGTTCACGAAGTAACTTCGAATATTCAAACAATGAAATAGAATAATTATTTGTATAAAAGCCAAGGTGAAGTCATTGACCCAAACTTTAAGAAAACGAACACAGACTAAGAGTAGCAAGATCCGGAGAAAAGACCCAAGACAGTAAAGGAAAGAAATCTTTAAGAAAACTGTAACATTTTTTGCAGGACGAGTCGATAAGACGAGGTTTGCGTCTCCTCTGAGAAGATGGCTTAGGCGAAGTGGTACCAACTTTGGAGTGGAGCAGGTTGGAAGCGCCGCCGCGCGCCGCGCCGGAAGCAGAAGACGGCGCGAGAGCACCGGGAAGAGGGAGCGTACAAGCCTCAAGGAGCTACCGAAAGCGCGCCCTGATGCAGGAGCTGCTAAATGTGATTTCAATTGATTCCCGAGCCCGGAGCTAATCGAAGGGAAGCGGCTGCGTACGCACCCGCCCAGGGAGCTCGCAGCCCGCAGCGCGCCTATCGGCGGAGCCGTGCACTATAGTGTTTGACAGAGACCCACAACGCCTTCGTTCCATTCAAGGGATGGTTTCAAATATTGTCTTCTGAATCTGTTGAAGGTGCTGTTAAATGAATGTTCGGTATTTTCGACTGCAATTACATTCTTTATATATTATTTTCTTCAATTATTTTCTTCAATTATTTTCTGTACATCGATTCAAAAGTTAAAATATTTTATTTTTTATTGATACGTTATTAATTGTTATTGCTTTTGGCACGGAACTTGATATACTCTGTATAACGTACCTGATTCGAAAGGATCGTGGTGACGAAAGGAATATGAACACAGTCGAATAACGCAGCATTATCCCTTATGGAGGTATTATAAGGGAATTAATAAAGGGGAGTGCGAGAACAACAAAAGATAATCGCTTTGTCACAGATCCGCTCGTATTACAAACGGAGCCAAATTCATATATAGTTAATTAGTTAATAAGTAAATTTAAATCATTAAAACTAGGTTAACAATTAAATCTTGTTTGTGCCATTGGATTTAAATCGGTTATTGTAAAATCTGAAGCATTATTTGAGCAGCAATAAAGTGATTTTAGGCTCTTCATCATTTCAGTAATTGAAGTATGCCACATAACTAGATACACATGTTTATGTTGCTAATAACAAATTATATTATACAAAAATTATTTCATGAGTAAACATTGGTAGTTTGTTCTATCTACTCAATAAAATCTATGAGGTATCTAGCAAGAATTTTAGTAAAATATTGTGTGTTAAAAAGTCAGGATACCATAGACAAAGTGTCGTCTGAAAAACTGAAAAACAATAATAATAAAAATGAACTTGTTCCATTATTAACTTTCAATCTTCAAAACATTACGCCGCCCGCCACCCGCCGCCCCGAAAATAGTGGCCTAATTTATTAGCCTAAATGATATTCCCTTTGTGAGAAGGATTACTTTCAAAATCACAAATCTATTGTTTCTCTTAAATAAAAAGATTACTCTCAATATTCAATATCTCAATAAAAACATTACTCTCAAAACAATGTTGTAAAAACCAGTTTTAAAAGTTTTGTACACTTTATTCTCTGCATTCCATTGTGATTTTTACATACATAGTTAAAATATTGGTAATGCAAAATAGATCACTTCAATGTACATAGGAATATTTTTATAAACATGTAAACGCATTCAAAAATTACTGCTTTGTAATCCTTGAAAAAGAGACTTTTTTTTAAATTCCATAATTTTTTTGCTTTAATAATAGCGAGAAGGAATTGTTTTTTTGCAAATATTGATACACTGCAGAAAATTAAATCCACTTTTTCCACAAAAATTTAGTGTTTTCTAACAATTTGGAAATAATCGAACAATTATATTATAATTTGTTGTACATCCCTTAATTTCACATCGCCTTGCAACGCCATGAAAACATGTACCATTTCCATTCCGAGTAAAATAATAACAGACATCAGAAACAAAAGTCAATTAAGTGGGACATTACTCAATAACGCGTCCGAGTATTGACATATTTTCAATTGCCTCCGCGACGGGTCGTGGAGCGGCGCGGTGTGGGGAGGGGAGGGGAAGTGAGTTCTCTCCCCACCGCCGCGCGGCGCTGCTGTCGTCCGGCGATAAGGCCGTATTGCTCGCGCTGTCAATCGCTACGCGCCAGTCCACAGACGTCCCTTCCTCCCGATGCGACTGGATTAAACACGGCGCATGTGGAACGGTGCTTTCGTTGCCTCCATCGCTTTCTGGCAGACGCCACGCGCTGTCTGGAGGAGAGCGCTAGCGATAACATTTTGTCAAACGGACGGTATAGATGGCACCAATAGACATGGTGCCGACGTAGGTAGCCTAGGATAACAATTGATGCCACTGCAGGGCTCGGGCGAGGAGGTCCTGGGGTTCGAGTCCCGATAGTGTCTGGATTTTCGAAACTAGCTACATAACTTGGTCGAATACAGTCGCTGTCTGCTGGAGAATTCTAGCGGCTAGCTACTGTGATCGGTAGTTTCCCGTGGTCTTAGATCAGTCAGACAAGTGCCGAACGCCAAACCCTAACAATGGGGCAACGTACCATGCGAGATCGTTCCTTATCTTTCAGTATCTAAAATGTATGTTGTTTTACAAGACGTGTGTGTCTCTCCGTCATTCTATACATAGTGTGTTACTTTCCCATATGCCTGGTAAAGATAAAATACGAGTTTTTGCAACTGGAAAAGTTATTTAAATTTCTAATTGCTCGTACGGGAAATACAAGCGGCCACATTGTTCGAAGAATATTCTTCTAAATGGATATTCCCTGGTAGATGTGGCTTTTAAATATATCTTAAGCTTAAAGTAATTTTGAACTCCTTCAACCAAATGATTTCAGATAGATGTTTTAAAAATGAATGAATTTTTTTGAAAAATGACACCGAATTTATTTCTAAAAATCAGTCCTGTTAAGCACAATATTTTGAAAATGTGAATAGTTTTTGCCTAATTTTGAGTGGAATCGTTTTACTAAAAAATACGAAGACAAGATTTTATCACACCACTTCAAATTTGTCAATATATTTTTAGCTAAAATAGAGCAATGTTATCCCAAAAATGTGTAACTCAATTATATGAAATTTTCCACTACTCATTCATTCAAAGAAAATTTATCGTTTTTTATCCCTCTATAAGCCCTAGAAGTTTCTATCATTTATTCGGAGACTCCCTGTAGTATAGAGAAAGTGTGCAATGTGGTTGCATACAGAATAAGCAATATCAATATATTATGTAATCGTTACAAGGAATGCGAGAAATTCTTGTGTATGAAAAATAAAGCAAATAGTACATATATCATACAAAATCTTATTAGCCTATTTTCTAGTGGATTCATGCGAGACAAACTAAAAGAATGCGTTATTTTTATTGTATATTATGTCACTGAAACCTTCAATATTTAATCAACCACCCTTTCCTAAAGTCCTTTTCCAAATTTCTCATATACATGTTTTCCGAGTTGGGGCCGTTCCCCACCACGGCTGCGTAGGTAAGTGGTAGCTGTTGCCACTGCAGAGTCATTGAGCTGGAGGTCCTAGTGTTCGGGTCCGAATTTAACAGGATCAATTTTACCATTGTCTGGAGGAGAAGACTAGAGACCGGCTGTTCCGATCGGTTGTTTACCACGGTTTCTCTGATCGTAGCAGGCTACTACCGGAGCCGTACCGTAACTTTCTTCCTCATTTGTCCTCTTCTCTCCCCTTACACACATACATTTACACGTTAACGTGCCCTACTTTACCAGACATGCCAGGAGTCTAGTCGAGAGCTTAGAGCTCGCCCCGCATGGAGCGGTGTCCTGCTAGAATATGTCCTGTAGGTCGGCGCCAGATCCCGCATTCCATCGGAAGAGGAACACCATAATATCTCGGGAGATAACATACACTACACTTACGGGACTAACGAACATAATAGTTGAAGTCGAGGAAAAACTAAACAATCAATTAAAAAATCATCAAACAATCAATCAATCGACTAACAAATCAAACAATCAATTACTGAATGCTCGCTTTCAAAACTCACGGGATATAAACATACTTTAGAAAGCCCTGTGCATAATTAGGAGGCTAAATTACTGTCTTGTGTAGTCCACATCGAGGGAGGCGGCCGTGTGGTGGAAAGTGTGTCGATGTCTGGATCGAAGCTGGTAGAAGGAAGCGGTGGAAGAGCCGAGCAAAGTGGTAGTCGCTGGAGGGAGCGAGAGGGAGGGGCTGTGCAGCTCATTCGTATGCAGCGGTGCCCGCCCGCGTGACAGGTCTCGCTTGCGGCGACGCCTCCTGTATCCTCGCTGGCGTCATTGCCTCCGGCCCCAATGGCTGCGAGATCGCGATATCTCTGGCCGCTGGCCCATAATGCATCAAGTAGGGTTGCTACATTTAGGATACGTGAGAGTTTTATATTTTATTTAGGGGTTTGGGCACTAGCATAACTCGCTCGCTTTGCTACTGTTGGAGAATTTAATAAAATTGCTACTATTGGAGAATTGAATTAATATCTAACTGTTCAAAATTAGTGTTGGATTCAGACCCTCCAACGCACAATAACTAATTTTTTTCTGCGATGCATTGTTCCAGTCAAATATAAACTAACATTTACGTAGGTGCTAATTGTACTAAACATTTGAGCACTCGTTTGTAATGAAAAGCTCTGTATAACACGAGTCATGCGTACTCTCCCTCTCTCTTATTATCAGACTTTTAATGGTATGTATCCGATCTAAATGATAAATTAAGTTGTTATATATTTGTAAGTATTATTAAATATAATTTTGAAAAAAATATGATTCAACAAATTATTCGTCAATTCGTCCTTCGAATATAATTTGATCGATTACTTGTGGTAAACATTCTGTCAGGAAATATTTTGGTACTTATAATATTATTATTTATCATAATAAATAACAAAGAACTGTACATAATTACTACATTTAATCATTTTACTGCTCAAGGGTAGTTAATACAATACACATTTTATATAAAATGCAATAATCAATGTTCAGAACTTTCCCACCCCAACACATGACCGTCAGAAAGCTACCATACGTGATTATTATAGTTTCTATAAGCTTCAAATTGAAAACCAAAAACCTAAAAGAGGGTTCATTATAATAGGATAAATTAATCCAAAAAATTAGTAAGCTTAATAGAAGAATTGCTATTTGAATTGAATTTATGAGTTTGCGCACTCAACTAATTTCTCTTCGAGGGCCGAAATAAAGTCCGGAGCGCCACAAGCCATTGTCCTAACTTGATAGTTATTTATAGCGTATACTAATTGTAACCTCTCCTCAGGTTTTGTATTAAATATTCATGGATTCGGGGCTCTTTATCACTGAAGATTATTTTCCAAAAACTAGTTGAACTACTGAAGGAAAAATAAAATATTTTCTCATAACAAAGAAATAATTTTAGAGAAAATTACACTTCACGAATACTGCAATAATTTAGTAATTTATTTATATTCTTGGTGTGTAAAGAACTGTTTAATTTGTGCGTCTACCTGGTACAACATAGGTCTTCACATACCAAGAATACCAAAACATTTTTAGTTTCAGAACGTTAAACTTGAATAGCTTTAACTGCAAGCGTCCTCTTCCTTGGAGCTTGGCTGTAGTATCTATGTTGTACGTAGAGACGCACTGAGTATTAGAATTTAGTCGGTTATGAGTAGTACGACAATACGTGGAATAATAAAATAAAATATTTGCATTTTTTTGGTCAAAATCTAAAGTGTTTGTTTTCAAATTTTCCCCAAGTTCCAAGATATGAAACAAAAAAAAAATAAACGTCTAGCATAGTTTTTTTAACTTTCTGCACACATTGGAAGTTAGTAATACAGATACATTTTTTACGAACCAATTTGAAAGGAAAATCAAGACTTGAATTATATTTAATAATTTATATTATTTTATCATCACCATACTTTGTTCGATATTTTAACTCTGAGTGATAACCTTCAGATGAATTAAATTTATATAGATTGTTCTTCATGGCAAAAGTATTTCTTATACTCTGGGTACATGAACTTTGGAGAATAATGTAAATTGTATACAGGATTTCTCCACGTTTGGGCTGGTGTCAAAATCAGTTTTGTTCATTAGGTAGTCTGTCTTTGATTTTTTTCTGAAGAGCCTTAACCCATTAGATTATCACACGTTCGTTAATAATCTATTATTTTTTAAATTATTAATTGAGTGCGACTGCTAAACAAATTTGTCACGATCGAACTAATGAAAAATCCTTTTGATAAACAAACGAAAAATCAGTTAAAATCCAGGAAAGATCTCTCTCAATAAAGAATAAGAAAGTACAAAAGTGAGGTAAAAAATATATTTTTCTAATAGGTGTCTTGAGTTACTAGAACGAATTATTTGAATTTTCATTGTCATCATTATCATCATCACCAGCAGCAGCAACAGCAGAAGCAGCGTGGATTAGGCTGATCTAGCCTGTTCCGGCAATGTTGTCTAGAGAAGACCATCTCTTCCTTGGTCCTCCTACTTCTCGTTCTCCCTTTAGGAGTCAGTAATAGGTATACTTGGGCCATCGCTAATTGTTTATTCTTTGTAAATGTTCTATCCAGTTCTTTCTATATGTATTTATCTTTTCTTGTAAGCTGGCCATTATGGCTTAAGGGAAATATTGCTTCAGTTTTCGTATGTTCATTTTCTCCTGTAGATAGATAATTACTCCCCGTGTTGTCACACAGAGGTGAATGGTCTCCCCCGCGCCTACATCTCTGAGAGTGCGCCCCCTATCAGGGGGGTGCGCACGATCCGATGGAGCGATCCCTCTCTAACCGCAACCCCCCCCACCTCACCCCACCCCATGCTGCCCAGCTGCTACTGTTCTGTGTTGGCGACGTGCCCCCTCCACTACAACTCCTCCTCATTATGCTATCTACCTCTCCCCTCCCCCTCCCCCTTCAAATCTTCCCTCCTTATTCTACCTCTCTCCCCTCACTCATTCTCCATCTGTCTTCTGGTCTACTTCTTAACCCTTCTTCTTACTTTTTTTTTCTTTACTTTCTCCTTCACTTAGTGTCCCTTCATATAGCTCTATTCATCCTAACTTTTCGTTCTCTAAGTCTTTAATCTACCCCGTTGGACCATCAGTATTGTTGTTTAGCGATAGCTCACGTGTCTCACCTTCACGCTGAATAAAGTAAGCCTTTAGCCTTATTTTCAATAATGAATGAAGTAAAATTATTTCAAAAAAATTGTTTTCATCACATTAAATATTATTCTCTATTCGGAAAGTACGTGTAACGAAGTTCTAAAGTTTTTATCGTCCGGTTAACTATGTTGGGCTATGCCACTTACAATGATAATAGTTTATGGAAACGTGTGGGAAATGAAAGCAGACAGAATGCATTTATTAGCAGAACGTTCTTCAAGTACAAACGTGCACACAATGTTAGGATGAACAATTAAAAATTGTCCTTGTTATTGAATTCCTAATATGTTAAATAATAAAAATCCTTTATTTTAACACATAAAAATAATTTCATGTTCTATTTTCATCAGTCTCGTTTATCAGTTATCAGTATCGAATTATTTAATATTCAATCGATGTGTGACATTAGCATATATTTTCACGGTACAATTTTGAGCCATTCAGGTAATGTATAATTACACTTCTTTCTTATTGAATATAGCGCGTTATTTTTTAATTACTTTTGAGGTAGTGTACCTTCAATTTATTAATATAAGCAATATTATTTCCCTTTCAATAAATGAATGTAACATGCATTATGAGACCAAGCTGATGTTGTAATTTTAGAATGTCTCTCGATATCTAATACAAAATCCAATATCAGATCTTCCACGTAAGCTCTCAAACGTTCCAATAATTCGTTGCATGCATCGCTAAGTTTTTAATTTACATCATCCCCAACTCGCAGTCTTCTGGAATATTTTCTGGATGCCCTTCCGTTATTGATTCAATTTGATTCGACCTACTTCCAAGCAAAGAAACTGTTAAAAAATTGTTGAAGAAAAGACACTAATAAATGTCATATTGTATATCTCTGAAGTACTGATTGAATATATAGCTAGAGCGGAATCTCTCAATATCGAGAAATAGGAAATTGACGTGGGAGTTACCCATGATTATTCTTTTAAAAACTGTGGACTCTGTCTGAATAGCAAATATTTACTGGTTGTTCTTTTTAATTTTCCGCATACTTCTACTTACACAGTATAGTGAAAGTATTGTAATGCTGCGACAAAAAACAAGGACAGGAATACTCGTATAATATGGTCCTGACACCGTTATAATAAACAAATCTTGTTTCAATATGTAGTAGTCCCTTATCTAACACACATAATCAGAATACACAATTTGTGTGTACTTGACACCCAAAACTGAGTTTAGAACAACATGTCCATTCTCTCTGTCCATCTGTGAACAGTGACTAATCCGTAAAAATAATTTTCACAAAAAATCATATTTCAAAAGTGATCTATCTTGTGTTGTGACCCTTTATATTTCAAACAAATATTTTTATTTTAGGGATATTTTATATCAAGTCTTAACATGTTAATTTTTTTCTCAAATATGGCTTTCTTTTTAAGTAAACTCATGGGATATTTATGAACTCTTAAAAAATAGCCCGGGACAGAGTTTTGTTTAAATCTTTGATTTTTTAAATTTAGGAAAGTTTAAAATTTTTTGGGGTTATTTCGAAACAGTACAGATATTTTTCATAACGAAATCTGTTCGTTAGAGTCGGATCTTTAAGTAGGTTAAGTTATGATTTTTTAAATGAGTAATTTTTGCGTAATTTTGTATGAATAATAGGCAATTATAAAAGCAATTTTTTTTCAACAACAACTCCACTTATTTTTCGAATAGGGTAGAGTACGCTTTTAAAATTGTCTCTAGCCCCATTTACTGTGATCTCCCTGCTTTTTTAAAAATTGCGTAAAATCAACATAGCAAAAATACAATATTGATCTTAGACTTTTGACTTAATTATATTTGTATTTTAAAGTTAGATCTTCGAATAAGGTCATGAACATTTTCAAAATATGAGTAATTTTTGCATGTAGTATTTGCAAAAATCGAAATTACAATTTCGAATATCCCGAAACTTATTTGCAAGAATATTTCACGATCTATCAGATCGCAATTCGACAATTGTAGCGCTGCGACACAGCAATTTGAAATTGTGAGAATTTCTTGTCATCCCTGAGCAATGTTTATAGCTGTATGAAACGCAGTTTTGATTGTCGATTTTGTGTTGATGTATTATTTCTAAAAGAATTCGTTTTCGCACCTAATACTCAACGATTAATGAGTTTTTCCAGTGATGGATAAAATGTAATGATATGGAGGGAAAATTCGATATGGTAATATTGTCTAAACGTTGCTAATACGAGGAAGAACGAGCTGCAGTACTAGTGTCATTTTAGTCCATAGTTAATATTTGGAACCGATAAGAGTAATAAAATCATGATATGGAAACTTTGATATTTTCGGGATGTTTGATGTGGAAATAAAAAATAGAGTTTGTGGTATTCCACTCTTATGTATCTCAACAAATAAAACAGTTCACTCTTAAAGGATAAAATGTAACAATGGGCAAAGGCTTTGCAGTTCCAAGGCAAATATTTAAAATAATTATTGATTATAAGAATTTTAGATGTGTAACATACATGAACTTATGTCAAATTATTAGAACTGTAACATACCTTTTTTATGAAAATAATGGTTATCTTTTAATTTCACAACCTTCCTCTCTTTGTCAGATCAAAAGTGAAGTTCGTTCGCCAGATGTTCCACTTCGATTGAAGATGTTTATAAAAATGTTGTGTAATGCCTTCTTGAAGTACGGACCAAATTCCCTTCCGTCATGACGCAGTAGAATATGGCGCGTCGCGCCGCTTCTCGTGGATCACGACGCGACACTCGCGCCTCGCGCCTCTGGTGGCGGCTACAGTCAACCAGGCAATCCCATCCTGCGGTTCCGCAACGTCAGCTGCGCCCGGCTCGCCACGCCCCTGGGAGCCTGCAACCCACGTGGCAGAAGTGCTCGACGGGAAGCGAAAAGTAGGGCGGCAGGCGTCAGGGCACCGACGAATGAAGGAGTCCGAAGTGGGGGAGGTGGAGGCAACAGCTGAAGTAGAGAAGACGAGAGGGGAGGTGGAGGCAACGGCGGTGGTGTCCAGAGAGACGCAGGTGCAGGACTTGAGGAGGATTGGGGTTAGAAGGCAGTCACGTGTAGCTGATGTGATCTTGCAGGGAGCGAGCAGTATGCTCGTGAAGAGAATATTGGACTAAGAGCATGAAACCAAAAACGATTCTTTCAATTCTGTTCTGCGAATGAATATTCTTTCCTCACATAAGTGATTCAACCATCAGGATCTTTTTTCTATTCATGTAATCTGAATTGAAAAAAAATTATTCGCATAGATTATTATTTTACGAGAGGATATTAGTTAAGCAATCAAGTTTTTATTTTCAATTATATTGAAAATTATTGTGAGTTAATTTATATTTTAAAATCCATTACATACTTGAAAGGCCTACTTTGAGTGGCCATCACGTTGAAGCAGTTGGGGGGAATATTTAATCCTCGATTAATGTTTCATTTCACTTACAGTTTGGCTTTATTGTCCTTATTTCATAAGACGAGAAAGAATTGTAAGCGTCTGGAAAACGTCGAACTTTTGACATAAAAACTCTTGTTGTTGGGTCCTGATAAAGAAAAAGTAGATAATTCTTCTTTCTTTATAAAGTAAATTATTTCCTCTAACTCCTTTTGTAATCAGAATTCATGTTTTGTGGGTTCCTAATTCAAAAAATCTCCAAATATGATATTCCTTCATCAATTTAAAGGAACTCAAGGCCCTCTGAGTTTAAAAAAGGATAAGTGATAGCCTCATTTCCGCAATGTCTGAATTTTCAAAAAGTAAAAAAATTAACTTTTCAAAACTACGAAATAGCAGATAGAAATTTTGCGTTAAACAAGATCTGTTTTAATACTCAGCTCTTTAAGAAGGTCAAGTACAATACATTTAAAAATAAGGAGTAGTTTTTCCTTCAATTTAATGCAGTTAATTGTCGGTCTATGGTCAATTAGAGTCAAAGTCCAATAGATGATTTTCTCCAAATCTTTTCTGATTTTTGAAACATTCCCTCAGAGAACTGGCCAAACTCAAGACCCTTATTTTGATTTTCAAAGGTACTTTTCTTGAAGTTTAAAAACTTCCAAACATTTTTAAAAAACCGCTCTAACATTTTAAATTATTTTGTGAATTGAACGATTAAAATCATGACGTAGATCTAATTTTTGTTTAACTCTCAGAATTTTCGCAAATGGCCAAAATTCAAAATTGTTTCATCTTTCTACAATGACAATATTTACAATTAATATTTTTAATAAAATCTCTTATTTGAATGGAGGTCATTAAAAAATGTTATGTATATTTAAATATTTAGATAAGGGAGTGATTTTTGCTTAATTTTGAAATATGGGCTGAAAAAATATTTCCTCAAAATCGCCTCCATATTTTTGTTTGAATTATTTTTTAAAGAAGAGCAACTTCCGTGCGGTTAGGTCCCTTTTTCGACGACCACCCTGAATTTTCATTAATTGCAAAAGAAACAATAATGCAAGAAAGTATTTACTGTTTTAGCGCTAGGAATTCCCAAATAATGCACTGCGCTTTTCAAGAAATTACATAAAAAGATGAGCAATTTGATCCTGAACAAGCCAATGGAATCTTTGTATTTACTTTATTAACTATGTTAATGAAATAGAATGTAATATTTTGATCAAGAAAATTTTCGTTATTTAAGGCTACATTTGTAGCAACTACAAAATGTCCTGGAAAAGTATTTGAATAGTCAGTTTGTTTGTATTTTTACTTGTATTAATCATAATATGTCCCATAAAGGTCGGTCACCCAACCAGGAATCCGCGATGTCTCCAATTCGCTTAACCTTCGTCACAACACACAGTTACCGAATTCGGCTAGCGACATCGGTTTCGTGATCGCGGCTTTTGAGTAGAACCATCCCAGCATTCCCATAGATGACCGAGAGAAAACAACGAAAACCCAAAACAGGATGGCCGGCACGGGGCTTGAACCGAGGCCTCCCGAATGCGAAGTCTGCGCACTACGCCCTAAGCCACTTTGCTCGGTGTCCATTTGTTACCAGATGCCAAAAATGACACAAACGACGCCCCGCACAGTCCTTTGCAAGCCTTTAAGGGTGGCGCGGCGATCGATTGGCTGGCCAGTCATCTTCTTCCGAGGGGCGATCTGTCACGGCGGCGCGACACTGACGCGACAAATTTCCTGCGGCGGTGGCTTACGCCGTCTCGTTTTTTCGATAAACTGCCCCCGTCGCGTGTCCCCGTGTGCCAACGTGATAGATACAGTCATCGGACGACTGAACGAATTTGATGGAGAAGTTGAATACACAGTATACGTGTAATAGTACTTTTTTGTAGTGTGCGGAAATCTCTGCGGAATTTTTGTCTTTTATAAAACAGTTTTCACTTTACTATGAAAAAGACACGACGAATACTCAAATATTTAAACGCCAATGTTATTTTAATGTAATAATTAATGTAATTTACAACATAATCAGTATCATTTATTCAGCTTACTTTTTTAAGGTAGTTGATTGATATATAATGTACATTTTTTTTATATTCCAAGCACCCCCAATCCCTTATTAATTCGTCTTTTTATTTTCGCAGCATTTCTTTCTGTTCCGCGTTCACATCTGCATATCTTATTTGGTATATTACAAAATGAACGGTTTTTCACTCTTTTACTTTACGATTAATTTTTAAATGTCTGCTCTTACAGACAAAAATCAACCTTGTTGTGATAAATACATTAACTCTCTGATTATTTGAAAAAAAATTGGGTGTCTTCCAACAACTACAAAATTGTAGATAAACTATTTCTTAATGGAATCCGTTCTTTAGAATTTAAAAATTTTTAATCTTTGAATTAGATCCTTCACAATTTATTTTGTGATATGAGTAGTTTTTAAAAAAATTCTGAGTAAAATAGTGACCACATTTAAAACTTATGTAAATAAGAGTATTTCAATTTGCGAACCTTCTCTTCTTTTGTCATTTAGACTTACCAAAGTTTTTATTAACTCACAGAATATACGAAATTTGCATATGTTCTACTACCTTCATAAAGCTTCTGGAAAGTTGCGATTTCCATTCAGGCTCACAGCAAGCAATGCTCATATCTTTCTGTCACGTACGTGTCCACGAATACCAAAGTGAGAAATCATTTTTGTAGATAGAAAGTAATTTTTGCAGGGAGGAAATCATTTTGCACGTTAAAAAGTTAATATTTTAATATGAAACCGTTACAAATAATGGAAGAAAATACGTGGTGTTGCAGCACAAGTAGTTTCTCATCGTCACTATACTGAATTGTTATTATCCTATTCATACTATTTGTCTTCACGAACCATTACAAGCATTTCGTCTGCGGTAATACTTTTACTTCGACTTGGATTCTTCGTAATAAGAGAAACTCGACGAAAGTATGTATATCTAGAAAGCAATTACCTGCTGCTGTAATTCTAATATTAATAATAATAATAATAATAATAATAATAATAATCAAATCCAGACACAATAACAATCAAAACCAGACCTTATAAAAAATTAATCATGGGTCAGCAAATTGATAGCCGATGTCGCCTATGTAAATCCACTAACGAGTCAAACCAGCATATTTGCTGTGGATGCCCCGCATTCGCACAAACAGAATACCTTAAGAGACACAACTGCGTCGCCAAAGTAATCCACCAAGCCCTTGCCAAAAGATACAACCTCGTAGAGAGTGAACAACCATATTATAAGTGCAAACCTGAGCAAGTAATCAGCAATGATCGAGCTCGAATTCTGTGGGATAGTGTAATCTTCACTGACCGAACAGTGGAAGCAAATAGACCAGATATTGTTCTGTTTGATAAAATATCAAAAACCATGCATCATTGATGTTGCGGTTCCTACAGATGACCGACTTGTAATAACTGTTGCTAAGAAAAAGAGGAAATACCAACCCCTGGCTGTTGAATTGAAGGACATGTATGGATTGCGCGCAGTGGAAGTGCTTCCAGTAGTGGTCTCAGCGAATGAATTGGTCACCAAGGAATGGCAAGAAATCGCGAAGAAGTTAGAATTAACCGAAAAGCGTACACGGACAATTCAAAAAGCCGCATTATTGGGAACAGCAAATACAGTCCGTAAATTCTTAAGTCTGACTTGACCGATATAAAAAACAAAATATATTCTCATTCCACTTTACATGCAAACCATTGTTGCCTTGGGTGATTTTGAGAACCCTGGCATCAGTGTATATCTACAGAAAATGGAATAATAATAATAATAATAATGAGTATTTTTAATAATAAAAGTTATTACACGCCAATTTTGTTAATGAAATTTACAATGTATTACTTCACTAAATACTTAAATAACTGTCATATCTATATTAATTATTTGAGTGTTGATGTCATAACATGGTGTCTGAAGTACAATTTTCTTATGTACTATATCTTAAAAATAAAAACAAGTTAATAAAACTCCACAAGCTCTTATAATTGATTGTGCTTCTGCATTCTATTTAGCACTGTCAACGTTTTTTTCTCGTAAAAAATGCGAATTTATGCATCACCACGCCCAGGATAAACTTGGTAAACTTCTCAGCACCCTTGATATAAAAATAGTCATCGTTTAATTCGCTTGATTCAGTGCGGCAAGAGAATGTAATAAGTGCGAAGTAGGAAATCGCGGAGATGCGAAACTACTCACAACGTGCCACGCCCGCCCCGTTCCTGCCTCCTTCCCCTATCCTTGCTTTTGGCCCATCGCCCGCGGCCCCGCGCCCGCTCCCCTCCAACGCCCCCAGCCCTTCGTCTCTCCCCATCCTACACGCCCTCTACTCCAGATACACCCCCGCTTCCGCACCCCCACCCTCACACTTGACCCGCGGTTCAGTACTGCTCCTGCTCCCTCTCCCATTTCCTGCTCTCTGTACCCGCTGCCCGCCCCCGGTGCTCGTCCCCGCTGCTCGCCTCCAACCGCCGCCCCTGCTGCGCGCCCTCGGTGTCCACCGCCCCTTCTGCTTGCCCCTGCTGCCCGCCCCTGGTACTCGTCCCGCTGCCTGCCCCGTTCCATGTCCTTGCAACTCGCCCCCGCTGCCCTTCCCCGCTGCCCGCCCCCGCTGCCCGTCCCCGCTGCCCGCTCCCGCTGCCCGCCCCCGCTGCCCGCCCCCGCTGCCCGCCCCCGCTGCCCGCCCCCGCTGCCAGCCACCACTGCCCGCCCCCGCTGCCCGCCCCCGCTGCCCACCCCCGCTGCCCGCCCCGCTTCCGGTCCCTGCTCACCGTCCCTGCCGCGCACAGCCACACCCTGACACTCCACCGGACCCCCAAAACACCCCTACTGGTCTCCGTCTCCACGCTGTGCGGCGGGGCCTGCTGTGAGAAATGGCGCGCTCGTGCTTTAATTCCTGGCGCTGCGGAGCGGCCAAATAAAGAAACAGGAGGCAGCTGTATTTTTCGGACTTTGCTGCGGAACATGAAAACATGATTAGACCCGCGCAGGCCGCGGCACGTGCTGCTTGGCGCCATTTGCCCTTCTTCCTCTCGCTCCCACTCCCACCCCCGATCCCACCTCACTCTCCCACACACTCCCACTGAGCTCTTGTCGAACAACTCGACCTTCCAGACGTCTCGATCTGGGGGTCGATTATTACTTGAGTCCAGGACTTCGGTGTGAACTCGCTGTCGCTTGGAGAAAGAACAATAGATAAGAGAACATTAAGAGTAGTTGAGCAAAGTATCTTTGAAGTCGAGTAAGGTTTATAAAAGAATCGGAATATCTTCGTTAAAATACGAACTCTGTTGAATTTTGTGCATAAAATGAAATTCTTCCAATTTTTTATATTGTTCTTTTTCTATAATACCTCGAATCCCTTAAAATGTTTGATAATAATTTTATAAATCTTTTATTTTATAAAAGTGTAATTTTATGAAACATTGTGTATCAAAAATGATACTTCTCAGGATGCACCAACTTGTAAAATGTGTGGGAGGATCAAATAGAGATTTAATTACTTTCTTTTTGTCTTACATTTTGTTACTTTGTAATGAGAGCTAAGAGATGAGGAATAATAGTATGTAAAATATTTTTAATGATTTCTTTACAAATATATTAGATCACGTGAATTATATTCCCCATTTCTCTTTATATGCGTACTCAATGGGCTATTGCAGCTATCACTTAATTTGAATAGCGTGCTGGATTATTGGTGATTTCCAAAAGTATTAATAGAATACGACTGGTATTTTAATGCTAAACGAATTCCATTATCTACTGCGAATTATTCAGCTAAACTTGTAGAAAATTCATCATTTATGAAACACATTATTGGCACATTCATAGTTTACGAGGTAGTATCTGCTTAGGAAATGTACATGCTAACTACAACCATTTTCATGTGATTGAAATATCGAATTGCATGGATAAGCTTTATCCCACACTCCCGAATAAGCCATAACAGCCATGTGCACCGCTTGTACCTGGCCAATGCATATCTAGCCATTACTCCACAAAGTGCGACCATCTTCGATCGTTGTGAGAGCGTTCATTTGCCGTGCTCTCTCCCTCCTCACGGGCGGGCCATGTCAGTAATCACCAGTTCCGTATCGGTTATTTCCTTGCTTTGAATGCGATCGCTAGTCATTTGAGTGATCGCACTTTGAACATTCGCCAAACATACCGATCCAATTCCCTTCAAACAATTTGTGGCCTGTCGAATCGGCTTTACCTTGCGAAGCCCTCACAAATTCTCATCTATGAAACTCGCGTAACATTATTCTGTGGTAATTCTCAATCAACATTGAGTCACTTTATTCCTTTACTGACGTTTGACCCCTTGTTATTTTCAGATTACATTTTTCATTGTCTTGCTATAATTGTACTCAAATTTTGTTCTGTAGGTGAAATTGTTTGTTTGAAAGAGAAAATTTTAATCAATAAAGATACACCTTCTTTTAATTGCTGTAATTATAATTTCATTGAAGTCCTTCTACATTTTACACTCATCTGCTGCATTAGTTTACGAAATTTCATATTGGTCCTCTTTGTATCAGAAATAATGCAAATATATGGACATTTCTTCCCTAACAAATATGTTTAAAAAAATAATTTGGAATATACATTTAAATAAATTTTTTCTCAACATTTATCTGGATCACTAGCCAACTCGCACAAATTTTCCTCCATTCTGACCCTCATACTTTTTACGACTGAAACAAATGTTGTCTTATAATTTGTCGTATTTCAGCAAACATTTTCTTACATATCCTCATTCACATTTTCTCAACATTGTTTTGTGCAGATCACGCGCACCATTACTGTAATAATATTCACTGAAAAATCTCTCTTCTAAGTTGTATATAAAATTCACGTATCACATAAATTACTTAAATATCTTGTTCTGTGTGTTTTAACCATAAAAAACGAGCTTTGTGCGATTTGGGTTTTATATATTTAGTTCAATTTTGAATAAAACGTTTTTCTGTGTATGGACTTGATATTGTTGATATTCCGACACACATTGTTGTTTTTTTCAGATAGAAAGTATTTTTTGTGTGAGTTGCAATGAAATACTTTCTATCCTCAATATGACATTTTTAATTCATCAAGAGAATTTTTTCTATTTTTCTTAAAATTTGTTTTGTACGTATTTATTCTCTCAGTTTTCCGATCCGGGTTTACAGATACTCGTACTATCCTCGAGTTAGTGCTTACCACAATGTTGTCGTTTTTGCTTCTCCACAGTATTAGTTCATTTCTCTTTCTAGTTTTACCATAGTTCACAAAGTACGTGTTTACCACATTTCTTTCGAATCAACTCATTACTTTGCAGTTCTCATCTTACCTCTGCAATCGCGACTTGTGCGCCAAGATACTCGTTCTATCAGCTGCATATGCTCGCCTACACACTACCGGGAGCGGTAGGTCAGTGCATCAACTGATGTCATTGCAGCGCCTCTGACCGGGACGTCCTAGGTTGGAGTCCTGACGACGGCAGAAATTTCGACACTAGCTTTTCAGATAGGTCGAAGTCAGTCGCTGTCTGGAGGAGAATTCTAGCGGCCGGATGCTCTGATCGGTAGTTTTCCGTGGTTTCATCGATCAACACCAGGCGAATGCCGGAGCAGTACCCTACCAAACGGGCCACGGACCGCGCGCGATCTTTCCTTCCTCTTTCTTGTCCTATCCTCTCCCCTTACACACACACTTACACAAACATGCACTACAATACCACATTTCCGGGAGACCGGTCGGGAGCTTAGAGCTTGTCCCGGCTGGGGGGGGTGCCCCGCTGGTGGGAGAGTCCTGGTTAGGGGGAAACCCCACTAGCCGACGGTAGGTCGGCGCGATCTTTCCTTCCTCTTTCTTGTCCTATCCTCTCCCCTTACACACATACACTAACATTCACTACACTACCACATATTCCGGGACACCGGTCGGAAGCTTGGAGCTTGTCCCAGCTGCGGCGGTGCCCTGTTGGTGGGAGAGTACTGGTTAGGACCCTGGTTCTTCCTGGTTAGGGGGAATCCCCGCTAGCCGGCGGTAGGTCGGCGTCGGATCTCGCCATCCAGCGGGGAAAGATCACCGCCATCTCCCGGAAAAACATGCACTACACTTACGGGACTAATGACCAAAGCAGTTTACGCGCCCGGAAACACGAAAAAATCAATCAATCAAGTCTACACACTCACCGCAGCTCCGCCCCGCCCCGCTGCGTCAGTGTCACGGCAACCCTTTACAGGCCCGGCGGATACAGTGGGTGTGGTAGGTAGCTGTACCCACACAAAAACTTCGGAGTGAGTAAAATACCCACTCGGAATTTCAGATTAGAGAAATGTGCGAAGTTTCTCGGTACTGCGTCAGCTTAAACCGTACATGCGATCAACTATGCTGTAAGATCGGCTCAACAAAATCGCCATTTTAATGTTTATAGCAACGTGACCGAAAAACTCGATTTGCAAAAAATTCTTGAATGAGTTTATATCAAATAATTCAAAGCAAAACGTTGTTTTCGCATTGCAAAAGTGAACTTTACTGAAGCTACATACAATAAATGTGATAAAAATTTGACGACAGTTTAATGATATACATGACAATTTGAAAAACTATGTTTTGTATTTTTCCCTTCGCTTTCGGTGGGCGATGTAGGGGGATACGGGATTCCCACCCGGATCAATTACCCACTCGGACCTATCTCCGGCCCTACCCCTCAACACTAAATTTTCCGCTCCCTCCCCCCCCTAGCTGTTGTCCTCACTCCGTCCCAGTCCGTTCTTCAGCCTTATCTTCGCCGCCGTTCACGTTCTGTCCCGTTTGACTCTCACTCTCACTCTCACTCTCTCATATCCCCATCTCCATCACAGTCTCCATCCCACTGTGGCTCTTTTTCTCGTACCACTGGCTGAATTTAGCTCAGAACCGACGGTCACGAAGTTTCAACACTAGCTATTTGGATCGGTCGAAGTCAGATGCTGTCTGGAGGAGAATTCGAGCAGCGGGATTCAGTACTTTTTCGACGTTTCTCCGGATAACATCAGGTGAGTACCCTAACAAATCGGCCATGAACCGACAACCATTATTTCTTCCTCTTTCTTGTCCTTCACTTCTTACTTATACATTTACATTTCCATGCACTACGCTACCCCACATGTTGAGACCGGTAGCGGTAGCTCAGTGCATCAACTGATGTCACTGCAGCGCCTCTAACCGGGAGGTCCTAGGTTCTCACTCCCCACGGCGGCAGGATTTTCGACACTAGCTTTTCAGCTGGGTCGAATTCAGCTGCTGTCTGGAGGAGAAATCTAGCGGCCGGCTGCTCTGATCGGTAGTTTTCCGTGATTTCTCCGATCAACACCAGGCGAATGCCGGAGCAGTACCCTACCAAACGGGCCACGGACCGCGGGCGATTTTTCCTTCCTCTTCCTTGTCCTATCCTCTCCCTTTACACACACACTTACACTAACATGCACTACACTATCACATATCCCGGGACACCAGTCGGGAGCTTAAAGCTTGTCCTGGCTGGGGCGGTGCCCCGCTGGTGGGAGAGTCCTGGTTAGAGGAAACCCCACTAGCCAGCGGTAGGTCGGCGCCGGATCTCGCCATCCAACGGGGGAAGATCACCGCCATCTTCCGTGAAAAAAACACGCACTACACTAACGGGACTAATGACCGAAGCAGTTGACGCGCCCGGAAACACGAAAAAATCAATCAATCAATCACATGTTGAGAGACCAGTCTGGAACTTAGAGCTTGGCCTGACCGGAGTGGTGTCTCGCAGGGGAGAGATATATGGTAGAGAAATCTTCGGTTAGCCGAGGTGTAGGTCGGCGCGGGATCGTAACACCCAGTCGGGAGGAACATTGCCACCTCTGAGAATAAAACATTTTCTATACTATCAGGATGGCCGTAGCAGTTGATGTGCCCGGAAATTTCCATCAATCACTTTTCGTCCTTTCTACCTCTGTCCTTTCGTCCCGCCACGATTATCTCTTCCCCCTAACACCACCTTGCCCCGCAAACGTCCTCGCTACCACCCCTGCCTCCGCCCCTGCCTCCGCCCCTGCCTCCGCCCCTGCCTCCGCCCCTGCCTCCGCCCCTGCCTCCGCCCCTGCCTCCGCCCCTGCCTCCGCCCCTGCCTCCGCCCCTGCCTCCGCCCCTGCCTCCGCCCCCTTTTCCGCGTTCACCCCCTTGATCGCCTCCGCGTTTTCCCCTCTGTTCTCGCCCTCTCTCTCTGTCTCCCTCTCGCCGCCTCTCCGGGGTGGCCTGTCGTAATGCCACGGACGTGCTCGGGTCGCCCCTTCCGCCGGCGGCGGCAGCGTCGCGGCGAGCGGCAGGCGACGGCGGCGGGCGGCGACGGCGGGCGGACGGGTGGCGTTCTGATCCGCCGGAGAATCTCTTTAGGGTGCTCAACTCCCCGCTCCCAGGCGGGGAGGGATCATCCGCTCCCCGAATATTAGTTCAACTAAGAGCTGTCGCGGGGATCGCGGTCGCTAGCGATTAGCGGCGCTCTTCGCCTCACTCTGCTGCCTGCGACCGCCCCGCGCCTGCCCGTCGGAAGACGTCGGGCGATGTCGAAATGCGTCGGAAGGTCGTCGGAAGACAATGCCCGTAGCCTATTGCTTTCTTCCTTTTTACTTTTCTTCTTTTTATTTCTTTCTTTTTCTTTTTTCTGCGTGTTTTTCTTTCTTTCTTTCTTTCTTTCTTTCTTTCTTTCTTTCTTTCTTTCTTTCTTTCTTTCTTTCTTTCTTTCTTTCTTTCTTTCTTTCTTTCTTTCTTTCTTTCTTTCTTTCTTTCTTTCTTTCTTTCTTTTCTGTCTTTCTGTCGTTTTCTCCTAGCATTTTTGTCTTAACTCGTTGTTTGGTTTGAGTCAGTATTGGCCTTTCGCTCTTCATACCGTGATTCGTTATTTCATATTGTTCTTTTCATGTCGTGACATTTTGTTTCAATACCAATATACTATTACGAGAGGAGATACTTCGAGGAGAGGAAACAAGCCGATGTGTAGATTAGCGTAATGTCACATTCCATTGAAGGAGAGAGAGAAGAACACTTTTCAAAATACATAGCTTATAATACGCTTTCGAGAATAACGACCTCGAGCGCGGAATCGTTGCTAATTCACTCGTTTACTCCGCTGTCCATCGTTTCATGTCGTTCTTAAGTTTTGTTTCGTGGACCATTTCTTGCCGTTATTACTCCTTTTCATCTCCTTCAATGAACATTTTCTTTCTTTCATTTCATTCTCTCGCTGACCCCCTGGTATCCTTGTTATATCCCATCGTTTCGTCATGTTTTGCATCGTTAATTTATATCACTTTGCATTGCCAACTACTTGTCTGGACATCGAACGGGTTCAACCTTTAGCGGTCATATGCCACAAGGTCAATCGTTCATTATTCCCTCTGTCATTCGTCAATGTTTCGAATTGTCTTAAAAAGACTCCTCTTCGTTCTTCATTTTTCCTATTTATGTTGTAATTCATAGTGTTTTTTCAGTTTTCATTAATTCTTCTTTTCTCCAAGATCTCCTTTTAGTTCACAGTAGATCATTTTTGTCCTAACACGTCATCCCATTCCTTCCTTCGATATCATGCATATGTACTTGCCGTCGTTTATCGACCGTAATTATTCTTGAACTTCACAATAGTATTTTTGTTGATCCAATATGAATACATATAACGGAATGAGTAAATTTTCTTGCTTGTTTACTGCCGTACTATGCATACCGAACATTTTTCTCCTCCTCACGACGTAAAACATATTTTCATGCTCGAATAAACAATATGAAGTCAATATTATTTTGAGCGCAATTATTTGCTGTGCCGTTTATTGGAAACGAATTGGCCGTGTAAAAATGGATGCTTTGAATATTATGCTTGTAGAGAAATGTTTACTCCTGGGAACATTGAGAATATTTCATTATAATGTGTTCTGTCGATATAGATACTCGCAATAATTATAAGAGGAATGTTGGTATCCGCCAACATTAAACAGGTAAACGGGAATTGCTTGCATCCATTTACATAGTTTTGGTCTCTACGCGTGTCAGTTATTGAACAACATACCATTTAAGAGAATGCAGAAGTAACTAAACACATTGATACTGCTGGCGCCGTTCGCGAGATATGGCAATATGATTATTGGCAGTGATGATTATTGGCGTGGCTGTTGAATGATTGTTTCATTCAACTTTCTTACCGTCGTTTTGCAGCAGCTATGAAGAGAAAGAAACGGTTTTAAGTCAAATTAAAAACTATTCATTCAAGCATGCATAAAAATTGTAGTAAAATAAGAAGTATTTAAAAATAATAGTCATTAGTTTTCAATTTATCTAACAGTTCATTCTTTCATGAAAATTATTCTTCTTATTTTAATTTTAATAGGAACATGTATTAGTTACCAATAGGTCCAGATCAATTACGTAAACAGGTTTATTATCTCCGTATATAATTGTGCTTCGAGGTTTCGAAGTTTTGACTAGTGGAAGGTGGAAACAGTAATCGATCGAAACAATCTGCATTCTGAAATATTTAATATTCATTCAGTTGTAAAATACGGTAATTGACCAGAGTTGACGTTAATCAGTAAGGTCTGTATTCTACAGGTTCAATTCACGCTCTTTTAAGGAACCAATCATTTATGCCGGTAAAATTAGTTTGTAGTCAACGCTAAGCTTCCGTAACTGACTTGTTAAGAAAACGGAAATTCAACGTATCAAATTTGCGAATATCTGTCTACAACTTTCAATTGTATTTATGTACTTAGCGAAAACTAAAAATTAAGCAAAACCACCTATTTACTTTTGTAATCCGTTGGTAATCATAACACAAGTTCTCATCTAAAGGTTGCTAGTTACCCACAAAAAGCAATGGAGCCAAAATAGTGGAAATATATTTCAAAAAAGAATTAATTACGACGCTTTAAATGCAACATTTTAAGAGATGACAACTGTTGACCGTTGAGCGTACGATAGGAAAACTTTCCAACAAACCATATATTAACTAACATATCACCATCATGAGGAAATAAAACCCAGCTAAACATTTCGAACTCTACATTATGCCGGTATGATGCGTCAACGCTCGAAGACGAGTTGGAGGCCGTAAGCCTGCAAATTCGCTTCCAACGAGGTGGTAAAACCGACGGGCAGAGAGCGACCTCGCACTCGTGCGGGTTCATTATGAACGCGGCAACGTGCGAGCCCTGGCGGCCGCACCGGGAACTTGTTCGTCGAAGATAAAGCTTCACTCTTAATTAAGGGAGTTGTAAACAGCCACGTGCAGTTTATATTCTGCGTCCGCCGCCGCCCTCTCTCTACGGCTGGCAGAGCTCCGCGGATGGCGCTGTTCGCAAGGGGCTTGGATAAGGATGCAGGGAGGCCTTGGATTCGGGATTCGTGTGAGTACTACTACGAAGTGTGACAAAATACATTTAATCCGGCGTTAATAATTGGGTACACTATGTATCCATTCTCAATGCTTTTTTAAAGTTTGATTGAGTAGCAATATAATTCAAATAGTTCTTGTATTTGTCCTTTAAGTTTTTATTAGTAGTTTAAAAACACTTACCAGTTTGTGTTTTAAAAGAAAATACTATATTAAATCCTTAAAATTACCTAGAAAAATGTAGCAGTGGTTCTTGATAGAAGACACTGGGACCTATTGTAACTAAAACTAAGTTTAAAACGTACTACAAAATAAGAGACGGAAAAGAGAGACCCCTTAAAGAAATCGGGATCTGAAGAAACTAAAATCGTCAAGTAAAATTTGCTTTTAAAAAGTAATGACTGAAAAATATTGAATATATTTATATTTTTCATTAAAATAAATATTACTGTCATTACCAGCAACAAATATATCTTCAATCCATATTGTCATAATTTTAAATTAATAAAAATATTAAAAAATAAGTATTTATTTAAAAAAATAATGTCATAAACATGTACCCGGTCAGTGAAAGTAGAAAAGTATTTAGCTTAGGAAACAAAGGATTAATAGGGAGGTTGCCATTCCGGAAAATTTTGTATTTCTTTAATTTTCCTCTCTGTATTTAAAATGTGAAACAAATGACAGTTTTGCGCCTCTCAGTAATATATTCCAAGTACGTACTATCAAACACGTTTCGTATTGTTAAATATTCGCCAATAATAGCCAAAGTTTCGTATGGTTTATCTCAGCCAAAATGTAGAGTGAAGATGATGTACCTTCAATAAGTTGAGAGAGTTCTTCAATCAACAAATAAAATTTACGGATCTCTCTAGAAGTTGATTTTCAATGCACATAATTGCAGTTCCTGCACAAATTAATGTTTTTTCACAATTTGTTTCAAATATTTCAGAGTATATAATACGCAAAAATAACATTAGTTCAATCGTGTTCTTATAGCTGTAAATGTTCCACGTAGCAATGAAGACACTACTCATCGCATAAGAATTTACTTTCTTGTAATAACTCCGAATCCACTATTCAGAGCCCCTAGATACGTTAAAACTGCGCGATACTCCGAGATTATTTTCTCAGAACTTTCCTTGCTTCTTTCACATGTAGCTATCGCAACTTGAGCGAAGCCATTGAAACTGCTTTTACCTTCCGAGCGAAATCTGTGGAAAGTCCTTTTTCCTTCCTTCCCCTGTCGTAGTCTCTCTTACCCCTTTTCTCTCTCTTTCTCTCTCTCTCTCTCTCTCTCTCTTTATCCTTCCTCCATTCTTTACACTCCTCCCACTCTCTCCCTCCCTTAAACTCCTCTCCTTCTCTTTCCTCTCACTCTCTCCTTTCGTCCTTCCCTCTCCTCCCTTCCTCCATCACTCCCACTCCCCCTCTCTTTCCAACCTTCAATCCCTTCTTCTTCCTACTTCATTCCTTACTTCTCGCTTCCTCCTCCCTTACCACCCCTTCGTCTTTATCTCCCCTCCTTCCCCTTCCACTACTTCTCTACCTTGAATTCCATCCAACCTTTCTCTCCTCCAACTGTATTTTATTCTCCTTCCTTCCTTCCTCGTTTCATCTCGTATCCATCCATTCACCGACACCCTTTCGCATTTTATCCTGTTCGCGGTTGGCGGTAGGCGTCCACCAATTTACGTCGCTCAAGTAACTAGACCCCCACCCCGCTGCGCGGGATGGGAAGTGGGAGGGGGAGTTGGATCGTTACAAAATCTCCTCGCGGGAGTTGAAAATTAATTGAAATGATATGAACTTTTCGGTGCCGTCTCGGAGCGAGCTGGTTGACCTCACTTGGTTGCCGCCCTAATGGCCACGAGGCCGATTTGCGCGGTGAGCGAGACGGGTAGCAGGGGAGCGAGAGGGAAAGATTGCGACAGATGCAGTAACGTCGTGAGGCGAGGCTGACTTCGCGATGAAAGATAAACACGCCCAGATCTTCACCTCGGGAACTTTTAATTAACGAGCTATCACAGGGTGATTTGAAATTGTAGGAATTCAATTTTTACCTTTAATGGAGGCTTTAGGTGTGTCAGATAAAATGTCGTAGGTAAATTAAATAAAATTATATCAATTTGTTGTCATAGTTCATTAACTTGAAAGAAAATATACTCGAGTATTATTTTATTTCATTTTCAAATTCCATGTTAATTCACTAGTAAGACATTAGCCGAGAATTTAATTACGTTGACAATATTTTTAATTAGTATAGAAAGAGGTAAAATACACATATATCCGCATATTGACGAACAATAACGATGATCACGAGAGTGTCAAGTATAAGAATGCTTTTACAGTATATTTCTTTCAATAAAACACTCGGACTTTCATGAAACTATTGATTTTGACATTTATTCACATGCCTCATTTACATAAAATATAAGTTATAGACGACGCTCGTCGAAGACATTTCATGAACGTTTAACCTTTCTTTTAAAACAAACGATTCAATAATTTAAAAGTTTTCGATTTGTTTTTTAACACAAATCCTCTCCAATTTTTCTCACACAATCTCTTCCATAATTTAAAAACTTATTTTTCTTGACTGAATGTATATAATCTTCTTAAGTTTTATAAATAAAATAGATTTTTACATAAAAGCGTCTATTTCCACTTAAGTATTCTTTCATTTCAACGAAAAATCTGAGGCAATTGACGAAATTCTGTTAATTTATTATTTATAACTCTATCTTTTCACCTGAAGTATGATTCACACTAAGTACAACCTCTGGATCTTGACTTCCGCGGCCCAGATAAGAGGGGCAGCTGCGGCAAGTGAGATGGACGAGGAGGAGGAGGCAGATGCTCGTCGAGGTTGAAGCCTAATTACGTGCGGCTCGGCAGCAGCCACCCCGACCGCCCGCACTGTCGACCCGCCCCTCCCCTCCCCTCCCCGCCCACGGCGCCGAACGAGCAACCTGCCCGCACCCGGTCATGATTGATACGCCTTCGCTAATAGCGAGGCCTCAAGACAATAACAAATTAATCAGCCTCGTTATGTACAATGGCGCACCATCGGTGGCGGAACGCGTCGGCGGAAATGGATGCTGTGGTGATGGTGATGGGAGCGATGGCGTAGGCGGGGCCTTGGCGCTGGCACTGGAACTGGAGTGTTGGAGGTAGCACTAGCAGAGCTGGAAAGGTGACGGTGGTGCTGGCACTGACGGTAGAGTTGGGATGCTCGAGAAGGCGTTAGTGGAAGCGGAAGTGGATGCTGTGGTGATGGTGATGGGAGCGATGGCGTAGGCGGGACCTTGGCGCTGGCATTGGAACTGGAGTGTTGGAGGTGGCACTAGCAGAGCTGGAAAGGTGACGGTGGTGCTGGCACTGACGGTGGAGTTGGGATGCTCGAGAAGGCGTTAGTGGAAGCGGAAGTGGATGCTGTGGTGATGGTGATGGGAGCGATGGCGTAGGCGGGACCTTGGCGCTGGCATTGGAACTGGAGTGTTGGAGGTGGCACTAGCAGAGCTGGAAAGGTGACGGTGGTGCTGGCACTGACGGTGGAGTTGGGATGCTCGAGAAGGCGTTAGTGGAAGCGGAAGTGGATGCTGTGGTGATGGTGATGGGAGCGATGGCGTAGGCGGGGCCTTGGCGCTGGCATTGGAACTGGAGTGTTGGAGGTGGCACTAGCAGAGCTGAAAGGTGACGGTGGTGCTGGCACCGACGGTAGAGTTGGGATCCTCGAGAAGGCGTTAGTGGAAGCGGAAGTGGATGCTGTGGTGATAAGATGGAGCGATGGCGTAGGCGGACCTTGGCGCTGGCACTGGAACTGGAGTGTTGGAGGTGGCACTAGCAGAGCTGGAAAGGTGACGGTGGTGCTGGCACTGACGGTAGAGTTGGGATCCTCGAGAAGGCGTTAGTGGAAGCGGAAGTGGATGCTGTGGTGATGGTGATGGGAGCGATGGCGTAGGCGGGACCTTGGCGCTGGCATTGGAACTGGAGTGTTGGAGGTGGCACTAGCAGAGCTGGAAAGGTGACGGTGGTGCTGGCACTGACGGTGGAGTTGGGATGCTCGAGAAGGCGTTAGTGGAAGCGGAAGTGGATGCTGTGGTGATGGTGATGGGAGCGATGGCGTAGGCGGGGCCTTGGCGCTGGCATTGGAACTGGAGTGTTGGAGGTGGCACTAGCAGAGCTGGAAAGGTGACGGTGGTGCTGGCACTGACGGTAGAGTTGGGATCCTCGAGAAGGCGTTAGTGGAAGCTGGGGAGGTGATGGTTGCGCTGGCAAAGTCGGTAGATCTGAGATGCTGGAGATGGCGTGAATGGAAGCTGGGCTGGTGACGATGGTGCTGTCACTGGCGGTGGAGCTGGGGTTGCTGCAGGTGGTGCTAACAGAGCTGGGAAGGTGATGGTGGTGCTGGCCATGGAGGTACAGCTGGGGTGCTAGAGAAGGCGCTAGCGGAAACTAGGGAGGCGATGCTGGTGCTGGCAAAGGCAGTGAAGCTAGGGTGCTGGTCAATGGAAGCTGGGTTGGTGACATAAGTGCTGGCGATGGCGGTGATGCTGGGATCCTGGAGGTGGCACTTGCGGAAGTGAGGCTAGTGTTCGTGGTGCTGATGGAGGCGATGGTGATAACTGTGACAGTGACGCAGATGGGGTCGATTGGGGAAGCGGGTTTGGTGAATGTGACTGACGGTGGCGATAGTGGTGGCGGTGGCGCTTGCGGTGGCGTTGGCGATGACGGTAGCTGTGGATGGGACGCTAGCGAGGGCGAGGGTGAGGGCGGAGGCGAGGCTGTTGACGGTGGCTGTGGCGATGGAAGTGGCACTTGCTGGGACGCTGATGGAGACAGTGGCAGTGGCGGAGGTAGTGACGCTGCCGGTGGTGCTGGTGGTGGTTCTGGCGGAGACGTTGGAGGTTGGCGGGAACGGAGACGAAGTGAGAGCCTCGACTGTGAAAATAGTGCTGGCGAGGCGGTGGCGCTTGTAGTAGGGGAGGGCCGAAGTTGTTGCGGGGGGAGGGAGGTGTTGGGGATGGTGGGAAACGAGCGGGGATAGGGACGGAAGCTTTCGAGGAGGCGTATTCATGGCGATGGCAGGGCGGTGACTGTGTTGGGGGAGAGGTGGGGTCGGCCGATTCGGTGGTGCCTTCCCGCTCCGCTTAATCTGTTTACGCGCGGCGTGCCCAACCCCCAAGTTGTGCCTTTGTAAAGGTGATCAATCGCCGTGAAAAATTGGTGGAGACTCCTTGGGAGAATTCACTTCATTTTAAGTGCTCTTACGAAGATCAGTACATTACTCCATAATCAGATTGGGCGCAAGATTTTACCCTTTTTCACTGCAATTGAAAATAGTGTTTCTTCATTTAAAAACAACAGTTTTTATCGATGTAAGATCAAATGTACGTGGTAGTGCAATTTACACGGTATTTATCAACACGTTAATTTCTATTTCTGCATACGGGAGATCTAATGATGGATGATGTCATTAGAATTTGAGAAGAAAAAAGCAGTATATTGGCAGCAATTGCTCACGAGGTCTTTCCATTTCATCCACCTTTCATTGATTCATTGTTTTCTCAAAATTCACATAATAAAAATATCTTCTCAAATAATTCATACATTTACCCATCAATCTCAGATAGGCTGTGATGGTTATATTATGAGAACAAAATTAAAGAAATTCTGCAACATTAAATGGTTTTCTTCAAGGTTTTGATTTTAATTTGCTTGGGAAAAACATCCAGTTATTTACTCTTTTTTTCTGAACTGTATTTGAAGAGAACGTCGTCTTTAAATGTTACATTGTATATTCATTTTCAAATCCACAAACCTTCCTCAAATTTAGACGTTATTTTAGTCTCTAGATATTTATTTTGTAAAAGGGAATAAAAAGATGTCTCTAAAAAGGTTGTTTGCTGTTTCTTGCACCTACGGAACAAAGTTTGCCACTTCGTTAGTTATAGTTTATAATAAATTTCTTAAGACGCCCTAGCATGTAAAATAGTACTTACAATGTGATATCTTAAGTTTGTTTCGCAACATTACATCCAACAAAATATAATCCAACATCCAACGTAAACTTACAGTCGACGTGGAATATGTCGCCCCAGGGGTCATCCTCCTAAATATCAGTCGCTAAGTTCACCCCTATAACTCGATTTTAAAATTCCTTTCTCCGGAGAGGCCGTCCTCCGAGGGGTGCTTCCGGTAATCGGAGCCGCACTTTGCGCCGTGCCTACGTATCCCCGAGAGCCCGCTTTCGCGACTCGGCCGTTCACGGGCGGCCCTCCAGGCGGCGATCTCGCGAGGCGAGGTGGTGCGGGGTGGGGGAAAGTGGGACGGCGCGGGGACGGGCCTGACAGGCAAGGGCGTGGCGGAGCAAGGGGGAGCGGGGTGGAGTGGGGCGGAGCGGAACGGGGCAGAGCGGAGAGGATCGGGACGGAGCCGTGCGGAGCTGGGTTGAGCGAGGCAGTGCTGAGCGGGGCGGAGTTGAGCGGGGAGGGGCAGAGCTGAGCGGGGGGGAGCTGAGCGGGGCAGAGTTGAGCGGGGCGGAGCTGAGCGGGGCGGAGCTGAGCGGGGCGGAGCTGAGCGGGGCGGAGCTGAGCGGGGCGGAGCTGAGCGAAGCGGGGCGGGGCGGGGCGGGGCGGAGCGGGGCGGGGCGGAGCGGGGCGGGGCGGGGCGAGGCGGAGCAGAGCGGAGCGGGGCGGGTGAGGCGAGTAGGGTGGAGCGGAGAGGTGACGGGTCTGGCAGGGAGGGGCGGAACGGAGCGAAGAGGGGAAGGGCCTGAAAGGGCGGGGCAGGGCAGGGCGCGGCAGGGCGCGGCTGGTGGATGCACAATGACGGAAAGGAAAGAAGCGGGGAGAAGCGAGGCGGGAAGGCAGACGGCAGGGCAGGCAGTGTGGTGTGACAACGAAACGCGGATTTTGAAATCGTCAGAAAAGGCAAGATGGTCAAGCGAAGGTGCAGAGAAGGTTGTCAGTGTTGCCAGTGCTTAAAATCCGCGTTGTGGATCGCAATTTTATCAAGGCATGTTTCAGCTGAGTTACCTCTGGGCGGCAAGGACTTTGCAGGGACTTTGCGAGACCACTGCAGGGACTTTGCGAAGTCGTTAGGTTTGCATCCCGACGTTGGCGGATTTAGTCACAGTATGGATGCCAGGTTTAAATATCCCGAAATTCAAAATGTATTTTGTACTCCAAATATTTTATGCATTTTTCTGAAGGACCCTTCCTGGGTATCCGTATTGGTTAATTTCTATTATTGTTTTCAAACATTGTACATGTACGATGAAATGTGGTTCAAAAACAGATTATGTGAACTATGTAACCTAAAAACCCTTCATAGATATAATATTATCGAACAAGGAAAATTAACACGATTTTAAAAAATCAAAACAAGTAAACCAATAAGGATAAGAATTCTAGAGGCAGACTAATCGGTAATTCTCCAATCAATAAAAGGTGAATACGGAAGGCGTACCCTAACAAACAGGCCATGAACCACGCGCAATCTTTCGTTCTTCATCCATCTCTTCTCCTCTTTCACATACACACACATACACACACACACAGACACACACATACACACACACACACACGTATATATATATATATATATATATATATATATATATATATTTACTTTTACTATATGACAACAGATCGAGGTCGGAAAACCTATCGGGCGCTTAAAGTACTTGTCCACCTAGAGTACCCCGCTGGGGTCCGTCTCCCCGCCGGTACCCCGCTAGGGAGATACCATATTGAGGAAATCCCACAAAATGACATACAGGACTGCGCCAAATATCATGTTGCGACTCTGTAGGAACAACGCCTGCTAACGGCATTAATGATCTTATCAGTTGACGTGCCCAGAAGCACCAATCAAATATTTAACCGATTTCAAGCCCAAAAATAAATAAGAACATTCTTGAAATGTAGCATATATTTTATTTTCCTCCACTGCCTGAGTTCATCCCATCATTGAAAGTTTTTTTTCAAGCATTAGAGATGAGTACAAAGAGCAAAGAAAATCTGATTGATAGATCCTGTGCAGACGAAACAGGCACCAATTTAATTTTCAGAGTGATGGCAAAGATATTCATGTAATCTAATGAAATGAATTAATATTATAATATTATACAAATAATTATGCAAAAATAAAATGTATTTGTGTCAAAATATAAAAAATTATTTCTTTTAATATGGGTGAAAATTTGCATTCACTTTTCTTTCGATTCAAAATTTTCGGACGTATCGTATTCGATTTTTTGCAGTAAGATTTGACAACTCTGTTGGGAACGAGCGTTTTTGAATAAAGGGGAGAACGGTATCTACTGGAGAGATATCGACGTGCCGAGGGAGACGAGACAGTCTCGCGAAAGCTCCGTCGCAGCGGCGTTGAAAGTCCGTCGCAGGAAGGGATAAAGTTGGGACGAGAAAAATTCGATAGAGAGGCTGACATAGATTCGCAAGATATGGTTTGGCGTGGAGACTTTGTGGGGATGGGCAGTAAATATACCATTCTGCATAGAAAATGTATATCAACGTTTTATTACTTGAGACATGTTTTGTGTCGAAGACTTAGTTTGATGTGTTTGATGTTATTTGATGCATGAAGTTGAACTGTTGATGTGTTGCTAGTATGCGGTGCATTAAAGCCTACGGAGTGTTATGTAGTCGAAAAAGGCAAATTATTGAAATTAAGAAAAGAATTAAATAACTGAATTTAATGTTTTCATGTCGAAAGTTTCAAAATAATTTGACCTGAATGTAACCACTCTTTAAGAAGGCTTAGTACATTGTGTTAAGTCTGGCTTTAGTGTCGCAGAGTGGTGTTGTTTGATTATTGTCTAGGGGTGTTGATTTTTATTTCGGTTCTCCCACCAGTGCGATACGACCCCATCCGAGATAAGCTTTATACTCCCAACTGGTCTCCCGACGTGTGTGGTAGTATGTGCATGTAAGTGTAAGTAAGGTGTATGGATTGGACAAGGAAGAGGAAAGAAAGATCGCGCGCGGTCCGTGGCCCATTTGTTAGGGTACAACTTCTGCATTCGCCTGATGTTGATTGGAGAAACCACGGAAAACTACTATCAAATCAGCAAGATGCTAGAATTCCCCTCCAGGTAGCAGCCGAATTCTACCTAGCTAGAGACGAAAATACTGCCACCCGTTTGGACTCGAAATCTTGAACCCTTGAACCTACCGGTCAGAGGCTCTGCAGTGTCATCTCATCAGTTGATGCCCAAAGTCACCTCTCCATGCACTATGGCGTTGGTCGAACTAAAGTTTGGGAGCAGTGCCGGCGCTAGGCATGGGCACACCGGGCGATCGCCCGGGGCCCCGCAAGTCAAGGGGCCCGATGAAATTACATGTCACTGCAGCGCCTCTGACCGGGAGGTCCTAGGTTGGAGTCCTGACGGCGGTAGGATTTTCGACACTAGCTTTTCAGATAGGTCGAATTCAGTCGCTGTCTGGAGGAGAATTCTAGCGGCCGGCTGCTCTGATCGGTAGTTTTTCGTGGTTTCTCCGATCAACACCAGGCGAATGCCGGAGCAGTACCCTACCAAACGGGCCACGGACCGCGCGCGATCTGTCCTTACTCTTCCTTGTCCTATCCTCTCCCCTTACACACACACCTACACTAACATGCACTACACTACCACATATTTCGGGAGACCGGTCGGGAGCTTAGAGCTTGTCCCGGCCGATGTGAGAGTCCTGGTTCGGGGGAACCCCACTAGCCGACGGTTGGTCGGCGCCGGATCTCGCCATGCAGCGGGGGAAGACCTCCACCATCTCCCGAGGAAAAACATGCGCTACACTAACGGGACTAATGACCAAAACCGTTGACGTGCCCGGAAACACGAACAAATCAGTCTGTCAATCAATCAATGAAATTACAACTCGAGAAAATTGTTATCGTAATTTTATGTCGCGGTGCAGTAATCTGATATTTCATAAAATTTTCAAACAACTTTTTTACTTTAAATAGTTAATTATATTCATTACTTAAGGACTTTATGAATTGAAAAATGTCAGGTAATTCTTAAAAACAATGCTGCCAATGAAACCTTTTGAAACCTTTAAATTTTCTTCTCTTCACATCCAAAGTATTTTAACACACATTTTCGCAATATGATACAGATATTGGCCATGTATTTTCATTAAAGTTTAGGACTGACTTTCCCATTTTTAATATTTTCCAAAGGGGGGCTGCGTTTCAGCATTGCTTCGGATCTCAAAAGTCTAGCTCGGGCGGTCTGGGAGACGGGTATCGGCGGCCTGGCTGTGCGGTGGACGAGGCCAGAGGTTCGCTGAGTGGGCGGGGCGGTGTGGAGCGGCGGTTGGCGTTAACGGACCGGAAACCCGCCTCCCCCTCCGCCCCCGCCGCCGGCGCTGCCACCGACGAGGTCGGTCTGGGATTGATTTCGTCATACGTTTCCCGGGCAGTCGTTGCTCGCTGGCGCGGAACATAGCTTCACCGTCCCCAACCCCACCTCACCCCCACACCCCCGCTTTGCGCCTCTGAACTGCGCTCTCTTGGCGATTTAGTGTAATCACTAGGGGACGAAATTTATTATAATATAAAAGCAAAATATGTAGTTTCATATGTATTTACATTTCCAGAAATGCGTACAAAAAATATATATAATAAAATTTTTTTCAAATTCTTTTCATACAAGCATTTTAAATTTTTTTCCCCAGGGCTTGTATCCAGCCGACAGCTGGTTGCCCTTTACGCCCCGAAGGGACGCATATTTGACCATACACTAGACACCAACACACTTGTGGGCTCCTCTGATCTGGGGTCAGCAGAACGCGAGGCCCTCCGCGACAACACATACACACAAAGTCAAGGGACCAACAGCCATGCCCAAGGCGGGACTCGAACCCGCGACCCTTCGGACCGAAGCGCTGAGTCGGTACTCGCTCTTAGCCACCTCGGCCATCCAGGTCGGCGCATTTTAAATTTATGAACACAAAACTTCGCCGATCGGGTCTTAATATGGATTCGGAGGGACTGGAAGAAAGTTCTACCTCTACAGATATTATTACACATTAGTCTTCTTCAGACAATATTAGTTTTATTCGAAACAAAATACGAATGTAGTAGAGTATTGTAGAGTCATACGGCGTACTTCCTGCACCAGAGAAGCTCTTGCAAGGTACGGAGATGAGGATAGCTAGAAATAGTCACCCCAACAATGAACGCCAACCGGACCAGAGGGATTTCCTGTAGGGGGAGATAACTGGGCGCCAGAATGTCGTGAACCAAGCACCTCAGAGTTGCACGTGGGGACAAATGACGTACCAAGACACATGGTTCGGCCCTTTAAAAGGAAATGCTGAAAAGCCACTCGAGCTTAACCCATTTCATTTACTCACAGTAATACTGCAAAAACCTTTCCGCCCAGGTTGAGTTCGGACACGTCTGAGTGGTTCTCGTCCACTGTGGAGCAGGGGGGTGTATCTGCCAGGGCCAGTGATGGCAAATTGTACCAAAACAATACATCGATGTTTCGATACATCGCTAAAAAGTTTTCGATATCAATGAAAACATTGATGAAAAACATCGATGTTTTAATTATAGATTAATAAACATGCTATTCTCTTAATTACAGAACAGTTACAGTCTCGTTTTAATTACAGTACTAAAATGGATATATTTTATTGTTTAGTTACCACAGTTTTTTAGTAGTATGTTAATAACATTTTTATTAGATGTAAAGAAACAGTTCACAATAAAGAACATCGTGTTTTGCTACCTTACCCTTTAGTCACTTCCATTCCTACACCATCGAAGAAAAACCACCTAAAATGCCCTGAGATTGCACAGGCAAAATGTGTAGCGTGATAAAGAGGATGACGCAAAACAACGATATTGCTGTGGATTGATGCTACTCTACAACGTACCTAATTTATTTAAAACAAATAAAAAGTAAAAAAGCATCGATATGTTTGCAACAAGATATCGATGTGAAGAAAACATCGAAAGCAAAATATCGATGTTATGTCGATTTTTCTGGTGGAAAACAGATGTTTTAAAAACATCAATGTGTCTTTCCCATTCCTATTCAGGGCACAGAATAGATATTACACAGAAAGAAAAGTATAGGGTGGCTCCTTTGATCATCAGTGAGCCACCCCGCAGTACGAACCGCCATCTTGAAACTGTGCAAAGGAGCAGCAACAGTCAGCTCAAACGCCATTTTCTCAAAAACGGCACTAAATTTTTTCTTCTAACTTTTCCAACGAGTAGTGATAATTGCACTGTGACATAAAATACATTTTGGTGTATTATTTTGTTTTCTCAACAATTACACAAATGTAATTATTTTTGAAATGCTTTAAATGACTTCTTTTGGTGTTTTAAATGACTTCAAATAAAGTTTTCCAAAAACTCAAAATGTTTCTGTGAAAAAGAGCTTTAATTTCGCATTTTTAGTAACGCTTAAATGATATTTTTTTAAAAGATTCCAAACTTTTTAATGCAAATTGTCATTAACGACAAGGTTTTACTCTTCTTTAATATTCTTAAACAAATATTTTGGTTCTACGATTAAGAACGAAAGAATTGAGAAAATCTCAAAAGAATGTACTTTGGGAGGAATGTGCGAATAATCTTACTTTTGCTACAGTATGTGGCAAGTCCGATAAACTGACCCAGACCAAAGAAAAGAGAAAACTAAGTCTGTGCCACTCGTAGCACTACTAGTTATGTATTTATAATTCTTTACCTTTTTATCTCTATTTTTATTAATATTTGCCTATGTGCGATATTAACATTTGCCTATACTAAGCAAATGTCCCCTCGAGTTATGCATGTTTTTGCTAGTTATGCAAACATCGAATACAACAAATAAAATGGAATTAATAAGCAGATTCACCACCATTCACCACACAACAAATACCAGGTCGTACAGCTGTTTACACACTTTCAATATATGTTAATATGCGCATCGTATCGGCGCCCGGATTGAGTATAGCTTTCCTTTCTGTAGTACCTATTCTCGCCGACCTGGATGGACGAGGTGGCTAAGAGCGAGTACCGACTCAGCGCTTCGGTCCGAAGGGTCGCGGGTTCGAGTCCCGCCTTGGGCATGGCTGTTTGTCCCTTGACTTTGTATGTATGTGTTGTCGCGGAGGGCCTCGCGTTCTGCTGACCCCAGATCAGAGGAGCCCGCAAGTGTGTTGGTGTCTAGTGTATGGTCAAATATGCGTCCCATCGGGGCGTAAAGGGTAACCGGCTGTCGCCTGGATAAAAGCCCTAGATAAAAAAAAAAGTACCTATTCTCTGGTCAGGGCACGGCAGATGCTGAGTTGCGCATAGGCTGAGTTGGCCATTCGCTGACACCGCCGCAAGGCATGTGTAGAGAGAGGGGCTCAAGGGAATTAGCTCCAACAAACGCCTCAATGTGATACCTCGTGTTCGTAAATAGTTGTGTAAATAAACAGTTTATAGCTCACTCGTGTCTGTGTTCTTGTGGTGTATATATCTTCCCACAACGCCACAATATAAAATGTTGTTTACGCGAAGCCAGCGCACAAGTGACCAGTCGTCCCGGAATGAATTCTGAAGAGGAAGGTGCTCAAAGACACCATGTACCTCACCCGAAAATTCAAACACGCCATAAAAAATATTTTACAGATTTCAATTGAGTTGTACTTGGGTTCTATGAAAGAAGAGCAAACACTTTGATTGAGATTACTTCTGATTCGTAAACATCCCCTCATCCTTCATTCTGAGTACGTGGTATATCATCATAACCATATTCCCCTTCCCTTCTTTCGTCATCATTACCATCATCATCATCATCATCATCATCATCATCACATTCTTCATTATCATACTATTATTTCATAAGTCCGATATTTCTATTATAACTTTTATTTTCTTTTTAATCGTCAAAGTCATCACTGCTTATCTGTGCTAGATTTGCTCTAATTTCTGGAATGTTTAGATAATGACAAAATTTCGTAATAATGAGACTGACTTCTTTTATTTCTTGCTCTTCTAATACCAGGAATCCTGAATAATGTTTTTAAAAAATGACCCACTATTAAACAACAATGTTATTCTCATTTTTACTTGGTAGAATTTACCACAAAAGTGATTGGTTTGTTTTTTCTATATATCTCCGGTTCGGTTACAATTTTGAAATGTTTCTCTATGTAAGAAACATGTCAATGGAAAGCATTTTATAACACTTGAATCTTCTGAGAATACTTCTGTGTCTTAAGTATGGAGTAGGAAATTAAAAAGAATGTTTGTTGAAATTACTTTCTTAACAACTTTTGAGAATGGTTTAATGGAGCAGTTAATGTTCAGTATCAAATCCGATTTGTTTGCTCCAGTTTTACAGACACTGTTCAATTTTCAGTTCTATTACTTCTAGACGATGTCTTCCAAGAAGTTTACATCTATGGTCAAACTTTTTGCTCATGAATATATGAAATTCGCAGAGTAGGTTTAGCATGAAAATTGCATTTTTTCTTCTTGATTCATAATAGAGAGTTCTTTATTTAGTTATTGGAATTGATAGTTATCTTTACCCCAGTATCTATTATTTATTCTAAAACATTTCCATGTATCATGTTATATTTATAACCATTGTTAATTTTTAAGTTTAGTATGACTCTTCAAAATAAAAATAATCACATATCAGTAATATCACAAATTATGTCTTTAGAAAAAATAAACTAATAAAACAAAACATAGAAAAGTAAATGACATGATTACCTCATATTTCTGTAAGTTCGAGTTTGATATGATTAATGTGATAAGAATTTAAAAATACAGCTAATTCACTTGCGTACTAAAATTATTTGGATGTTTTATTGTGAATTTATATGTAACAATTAATTATAGTTTATAAATGTGTATAATTAAATATTGACTCATTGTAATGTATTGAACAAAAAGTGGTTGTATCTATGTGCGCTTACGAATATTGGTTTCACAAAAACAGTTTTTCCAAAATTTAGCACGAACAGAATCGAGTGGTCCAGAAAAAACATTGTGTTTTTCAAATCTAAAATGTTGTAGAAAATTTAAAAAAAACTTACGAAAAACTCCCATTTATTTAAAGCATGTATTTTATCGGTATTTTGTTTTCTCCGCATTTCGCATTTACTTTTTATTGTTCCGCATGAAGCCTTCTCAGGAACGTGGGGAAAGTCACTCTTACTGGGAAACTTCTCAGGCAGGTATGCGACTCACCTCTTACACGTGTTTCTCGGCGCCTGGAGGCGCGCTGTGCACCAGGGTGAGACGAGCGAATCAATGTCTCCTCGATATTCCAATTACGGCGAGGAACGCTCAGCGAGGAATTGCGCCCACTCCAAATGCCTGCATTAACACCGGCGGAGGCGGCGGTACTTGAGAGGGTACAAGGAGAAATGTCGGCCGTGGAGAGAGAATTGGACGTGATTTCAGCTACGGTGATGGCGTCGCTACTGGTTTATAAGGGATGGTGTCTTTACGGTGTAAACCGTTGTGGTGATTTTATTGGTGATGGAGACATGAGACATGAGACATGAGGCAAATGAGGAAAGTATAGCGCGGTTGAGGTTGTCACACTGCCGCCGGAAGCGTTACCGGGAGCCGTCGAGGTGAGAGGGCGGTCGTGGGATCGAGGAGAGAGGTGACGCTGGCGATGACGAGGTGTTGACGAGAGGGGTGATGATGGCGGTGAAGCTAACGGTGCACACAGTAACAATGAAGTTGATGGGAGCGATGATGGTGATTCTAGAGACGTTGATGCTCGTGATAGGGGGGTGGCGGCGTCAGTGGTGGTATTGGGAGTGGTGGTAGTGGTGGGGTGGGAGCGGCGACAGGGGGACGGCGGCAAGAATAGTGGGAATGGAGCCGGCGGTGGCTTTGGCGGTTGCTGTGGCGCCTGCATGCCTGCCTGCATTAACCCCGCCCCATGCCTGCATTAACACCGCCAACGCCCACCGCCAACGCCCACCGCGAACATTCACCGCCAATGCCCACCGCCAGCGCCCTGCGTTGGCGGTGGGCGTTGGCGGTGGGCGTTGGCGGTGGGCGTTGGCGGTGGGCGTTGGCGGTGGGCGTTGGCGGTGGGCGTTGGCGGTGGGCGTTGGCGGTGGGCTTGGCGGTGGGCTTGGCGGTGGGCGTTGGCGGTGGGCGTTGGCGAGGGGCGTTGGCGGGGGGCGTTGGCGGGGGGCGTTGGCGGTGGGCGATCGTAGTGGCGGCAGTTGAGAGGTGGGGGCGCCTTCTGAAAGCGTCAGAGAGGGAACAGTCCTGCTCTCTCCGTCTTTTCCAGTTGGCCGGCCGCGCCCCTTCCCAGCCATCCATTCAGGCGCCCAGCAGTTCCTCTGCCGTACACTTTCAGGCTTTCCAACTTGCTCTGAAAACTCCGAACCTTCGAACGAGGCCTGTTGGAGATGGAAGTTAATTTTAAAAATTTGGAATCGCTTGACTTAACTTACGGTTTTTGTGTTTCATTCCTATCTGATGATTAAGTGTGTTTAAATGATATTGGAGCTATTGGCTTTTTGAGATCGTGGATTATTTGGAATAATTCAAATTAAACAAGCAATTGCAATTGTTAATTTCAAAGATATTTTTCGCAGTTTTCGAAAATATTTATGAACTCATAACTTTAAGAATAGAATTGATTCATAGCAAAATATGATCTGATTTTGAAATCTCATCAAAATTATAAGTTTCCCATAAAATTCTTAGAAATACTTAATGCTCGGAAACCTACTTTTAATTTAAACTTTTATTTTCTATCCTTGTACGAAGTAACTTTTATGACGCCGTAACTCAACCTTCCTTTCTGTTAGCACCTTTTCATTCTACGAAATAACCTCTAATTTTAAATATTTTGTAGAATTTCTTACGTTTCAGGAACTGTTCTTCAAAAAATTCAACGAATAAACATCTCGTAACATGTCAGTTATAATAAATGTCAAACTTTTCGCTCTTCCCCAAACCCATACTATTTATGCTAAGCCCTGATATTTCTGAAAGCTCTGAACAAATATAAAATATGATTTCTAACTGTAAATATGTTTTCTATTGCTCGTTATCAAGAACAAACTAACAAACCGTTACCTCAACTGTTTTAACAATTGAATTGGGTTGGCGAGGCGTAAAGAGATTTTTCAATTCAAAGACTAGTAGAGAAACACAAGGTCTGAAACAAATCATTCGAGAAAATATGTCACTCTACTGGATCTCTGCCAATCATTCCAATTCAAGCAGCACAGAAATAATGTACAAAATGAAAAAACCCGAAGGCAATTCTGATTAATGGATTTTCCTCTCTCGACAATGATAAATGTTAAATGCAGATTAAATTGAATTAAGAATTCTTAATTTTGAGACTTTTTTTATTTTTTGGAAGTGACTATTTATAATTACACGTTTTACATGTTCTATTTATGAAATCAAAATAAATGTGATTCTTTTAATGCGTCAGAGCTTATTACAAGAATATATTTCAAAATATCAACAATTTTAATTATGAAGTTAAAGGGGTAATGTATTGTACACATTTTAACAAAAAAGCTAGTATGTGTGTAATAATAAATAAGTGAATATACTTGTATAAGAAAAATTACTCAATTATCCAGGGCTATCACTTCTTTCGCGAACTTCACAAGTTTCCTTTCTTCTCTTACACTCTCTCGGAAGTTCACCAGCCCGTCACCCTTGAAAATATCATCCTCATACCCCCCTTGCTTTGGAATCCAGCATCACCGGCACTGACCCCGCCCCATCACAACCCACTGCGAGTCGGCCGAAGCTTGTAAAACAAGCCACCAGGCCGCACGCATGTCCACTAGAGCGCAGTGGGCATGGCCTAATGACACCGCCCGATGACATGCAGATTATCAGGCCAAAGTGGCTTTGAAATCCATGTCAATCATCTCTCCTTTCCTCGTCGCCCGCACAATTGCCGACCGTCTCTCTACGGAACTGTCAGCCCCCGCACCATTACGTTATGTTTTCGCTTTTTGTATATTTTCGCCGGCATTTGCCAACGGGTACCCGCTGTCATTGTAGCGCGCTTTGTCTGGTTGTCAATGGCGCCTCAATTTATCTCCGTTGACATGCAATTCGCAGATTTACATTACGTTATCTGTAGAATCAATGTGGCACGTGAATGAAGAGTGAATTGTAATAGTAACGGATATTACAAAATCGGGTTCGATCGATCGTGCATCGCCGACTACGAATAGAGGTGTTTCCACAGCTCTTGACTGTGCTCTGTATGGGAGTATTCATTCGGTCATTTGGGGTTGAAGAGGACGTTTTCACGCCTCTAAAATGATCGAGACCTGTAGGAAACGTTTAAGGGGATTGGTGTGGGGGGAAATTCTGGATTTTCAATGAAAATGAGCTTTATTTCTGTAAAATGAAATTTTAATATACATCTTTTGAAAATCATTTACAATATATTCTCTCTATTAATGTGTGGAAGAATATTTAGTACATTACTCTTAAAGGCGCCAAAATTTGAGATATTGTTTAATTTATTCATCTAATTTTTAAGTACATATTTTGAAAAGAAGAGGAACATTAATTTTTCTAGAAGATATAATTTAAGATTCAATGAACATCCCACTACTATTAAAAACTTGTTAAAAATATTCTCAAATTTTGGCATCTCTCGGAGGCATGCCCTTCTCGTAGCTTCTGGATTCACGTTGCTTTATGAGTGAAATCTGCACAACACAATGATTTCGAGATGACTGTGTACAATCAATAATAAAATGAACCAAACCATAACGTTTGATATGTCTTAAGTTTATAGAAAGCTCTCATTTCACTTACTCAGACCACACGTCTTAAGATGTCTATGTGAGAGATCTTGTCATTCAATCTTTTCATGTCTTGAAATATTTAAATTGTAACAAGTTCTTAAGAATTTCGTTCTCTAATCTTGTCATATCCTTCTTGTTTCCAGTACGTTTCAATACAGTTCTGTGATTTGAATTTTATTGTAATATTTTAGAAGAATAAGCTAAACAATTCTACAAAACGTAAATATTATAAAAATAATCACCATTGTCATGATAGTTATTCAACAAAAATCAAAATACTCAATTTAAAGTACATTAAAAGTTATTTTCTGCATAGTCACTAAATTCAATTTCTAATTTTCTGAGATGTAGCGTGAAGTTAAAAATAAAATGTAGAATTTCTGCGTTGAACTATTACACGAAAGAAGTAAGATTATCGAACAGTTGCGTGCACGATTATAATCTACTAAAACATTCACTTTCCAAAACATTTCGGCGTCACGTTAGGAATATAATTATAGCTCATGCAAAGTATTAAATTCCTTATGTTTCACCTTTTATAAATACTAATTTAAAGCAAAAATGAGTTACGCTTTCTTTAAAGTATTGAGGTTTTAATGCCTCATTAACAAAGCTAAATATCATTGAATTAAATTTGAAATGGAGGAGAAAATATAGATCATGTTCTAGTAGTTGAAGAGCAAGCTAACAATGCTGAAATTATACGCAATGAATTATATAAATACATTACAACATAGAATTTAACTAGGAGGCTATGTATTCTTTGCAGTTCAAGATTTAAATCTTAGATGTAGAAAATATTTACCGTGAATTTGATTTTTTATATAATTCTGGGATTCAGTAATGTAATCAACTTTTATATACTTGTCTAGGCATATTTAGAAAAGGTCTGCATTTTTGTGTGTTGCAAGAAATATGTTACCTGATTATGTTATTATGTACAGTCATACAAATTTCAGCAAAACAAATATTTAGATAGTTTGACAAGTGTTATATTATAACAGAAAATATTTAGATAGTATGTTCGTACTCAAAACACTCATTAAATTATCTTACTTGATTCCTAGAGATAATATCCAAAAATGAATTTTTATGTAGCTGAAAATTAATGTTTATTTTATTTTCAGGTTATTCAAAAAAGTTACAAATAAAATTGATGTTGACACTTTTGACTCGCTCATTCTTCACAAGTATGGATCAGGTTACTCACTTCTCTCCATTGAGATCAGTATTCGCTTATCTCTACCTAGGTAGAGCCTTCAGTCGATCTGGCGCGTCTTCTCGACCTCGCAGATATCGATTCCCGGCGCTGTTTATGAGCAGTCGTCGAAGTCTCAAAGAGGGTGTGGTGGCGGGGGAGGGATGAGGAGGGGGAGAGGGGGTGGGAGGCGACCTGCCAAGAGGCCCCGCGCGCGGGAGGGGGCGTGTCGCTTCGCGAAGCGGCCGCCAGATGGAGATGGATCGCCTGTCGCGTTGAAAGCAGGCATGCGATCTCACGCCCACCTCGTCGAGAGGCGTAGATAAGGAAAGCAATTACCCGACCAGATAAGTTGAGGAGTATGCATTAATTAGACGCCGACCTGCCCGGAGAAGCCTCCGGGTGCGGTCGCATGGCGGGCGGATCGCGAAGCCTCCGGACATCCGTGTTTATCCTCCCCGGGCCGGAGCGGGGACGGGGAAAGAGGGCGAAAACCATTAGGCAGTTTTCAACGCCAACGAAATAAGCAGCTCGCCTGAGACCGACATTAGACCAGGCGTAGTTTCAGAGAATTCATATTTTCATAATTATATATATTAATTATAATTATAATTATAATTATAATTACAATTATAAATAATTTTATAAACAAAAGAACAGTGTAAATATCAACAGATATTTAGGGGAAGAGGGAAAGTTTTTCATATATTTATATCTGTAACTCTTTCCGGAGTAAGTGCTATTTTAATTTGAAGTCTAATGAATACTAGACGTTTGCAGAAACTCGGTTTTCAACGTCAACGAAATAATCAACTCAGCTGAAACTTATATTAGACAAGGCATAGTTTCAGAGATTAATTTTTTTCATAAGAATTATTATTAATTGAAAACAGTATAAAAATCAAACTGATAAGTAAAGACAATGGGAACATTTTTCATATTTTTATATTTGTAATTATTTTCAGGGTAAGTACTATTTCAATTTCACGTCTAATGAATACTAGGCGTTTGTGGAAACTTCTAGTGGCTTTAAACGAAATATCATGGTCGCCCTAGATGACTTGAAAATACGATAATTTGAAGCGCTATATTTATGATGTCTTTTATGATCAAATACATTTTTAGTTTTTGAAGATTAAAAACGGAACACAGTTAAGCCAAAATACAATTTTACAGTGTTTATTTTTATAAAGTAAATGTTAAATTTAATTTTAAAGTCTGCAAAGAGGATTAGTTTTAAAAGCTAATTAATTAGCTTATTTTGTGCTGTAGATCATTTTTACATGCTTTATTTGCTTTTTGTATTCGAAGAATTAACATGATTCTACTTAGAAAAAAGTTTTCGATGGTTGCTAAATAATTAACAAAATTTTGCAAAATTTTAAAAAGAACCAGTTAAAGCTGAAAGAGCTAATTGTTTTCAATGTATTAAATTGACACTTCGAAACTACATTTCTAAATAAATGTCTATGAAATGAGTCATTTATATTTCGTTGAAGGGAATTAGTTTGTCGAAATTTCTAAATAAAATATTCCAAGCATTGGTACACTAAAAATAAATTTTAGAGATATTCTTGACATTATTCCAAATTAAGTCTCGTTCAATCTTTTTTGAACTACATTCTTATGGTTCAATTGGAATTTTCTTTAGATTAAATTATTATTATTAATTATTTTATACTTAGTCGAACGGAAGTGTATCTTTAGACGTCCTTTTAAATGTGTACATTTTGTGTCATCATTTAGAGCTTTCAAACAATTCTGTAATTTATAGATGTATAATAATTAAAATGGAATTTATGAACTCCCAATTGCAATATTTGTTTTCAGAAATGTCTACAAAATATCTACGCCAGTTTTCAGCTTATTTCGTTATTTCAAATCGGGTTTGAACTTAAATGTAACTTCAATATTTTGTTCGTTTACGATATATTTCATTTCCACAGTATCTGCTCTGCAATATTATCTCACGCTAGTTTGAAGGTGTCTTTAGTTAGAATATGACATAGATTATTCCATGTGATGGTTTTATTATGAATAAGTATGTAAATAAATCCCTGCGAAGATTATATGAATCTTGATGCCAGTGAAATATATGAAATATTGTTTGAAATGTTAACCATCGCAAAAATGAAGGCTTTTTGGTATTAGAGTATGCAAACTGCGTTCATTACGCGACACATTTGCTCATAGAAGCGATGCAAATCCAGAAGCCACTCAACAGTGAACACTTTACTAAAAAGCAACACGAGTGCTGTTATGTACAAGAAGTAGCAAGCGGCAGAGCATGAGTGTTCCTGCAGACCTCTGAAGTTCATTCAACATTACAACAAACCATGGCCCAGCCTTTAACACGACTAGAAACATTGAGCTAGAATTATTTTTCCAGTTAATACAGCAGGGAGAAAGGCATATACTCTTCATCAACAACTCAACGATGCATTTCTTAAAACAGAGTAAATCAACGACTAAGTCATAACATAAACCATATTTTACAATAATTAGTGCTGAGCACGAGGTTATAGCCCACACTTCATTAATTATTACAACTTTGGTATTTGCCATTTTTGGTTCTGATAATTTTTTACCACATACAATTTATACGAAACACTGCTTTACACAACAGTTGAAATGTAAGTTGACAAGATCAAGAGACAAATAAGAATGTTGATTAGCAGCAAGTACACAAGATACGTTAAAATAATTATTTTAGGCGCTACATTAATTTTATCAAATGACATTCGACACTGAGAATAATATTTGACATTCCTTGATATGACATATTTGTCAGGTGTGGAGCATAGTATACAAAAATGTTCACAGCGTTTGCAGTGAGCAGTGGAAGCGGAAACGACACTAAATACAAAAATTCCGATTACATTCCATTAGCGTCTTAGCGCCAGCCTTCCTTTATGATCATCCCTATTGGAACAACATTCTTATTTCTCCCATCTTCCCGCTTAAACTTCGCCGGTGAATTTCTTTGGTATCTTGTTAGGTCTTACCCTGTTAAGCATACACCGCCTTTCACCTCGTAAACATCTACGACATTTCGACGAGAATTTAGCATCCTTAAAATAAATCTCTTCTCATTCATACACAAACAGAACTCTTGAAGCCAACGTGTTTGTATAATTTGACATAAACAGTCCGTTACGCCGATAACAACATTCATGTAGGAGATAACACAGGCATTATTTATTTTTTCACTTTTTAAATTATTTTTTTTCATCTGCAAACAATATGGTAATATTAACATTTCGCACACATTAAGAAATATTGTCGGTCCACGTTACATGCGATGGGTAACTCTCCCTTTTAGTATTGGCGTTGCTTCCGTTGCGACGTGCTTTGGTTCGAACACAACGCCTACTGCAGAGGTGGAGTCGAAGAAAGGGTCTGTGTGTCCGTTGGCTGTGGCGGCTTCTCACTTGGAGGCGACGCTCAGCCTACCATTGGCACCCGGAGGCCACGCGAAAGACGTAGCTCCACCTGCAACATGCACATAATCAGTGAGTAAAATAAACGATGTGTGTTTAAAAGAAAACAGAAGGATATAATAATAAAATATAAATATATTTAAATATATTTAAAAATAAACATAAGTTTTAAACCCAGCAATCTCCACTTTTTTACGAAATTGTGTTATTGTTAATAGGCCAATATTGACGTTGAAAACTACTTAAATAACATATTTCTTAAAACTTTAATCTTACGAAAAAATTGAAAAAACAATTACTTCCCAAAAAACTTAAAATCATTAAAAGACGTAGGGCCTCTAAATTATGAATATTTCACATGTGGCATCTTCTACAATACCAATGACAGTACATTGACTGCCTGTCAGCATGCATTTGCTCTTTCCTGGTAGACGTAATATTTGTTAATATGATAATTATAAATACCATATGAAATTAAATAACAAATAAACTGGAAAAACAAAATATTTCTCTAGTATAAATGTGTTGTCCAATATTCGTTATTTGTTATCTTTCTAAAAAGTAAATTAAAAACAGTGGTACAAAGAGAGCCGTTCACATTTGGCGCTTGAGCCTGGAGCAGTGCGGTTGTGTGCTGTGTGCTGTGAGTTCAACGAGTGAAAAGTGAATCAACGTTCCGAGAGTTGAACCATTAATTTGAGGAAGAGAGTGCCTCCAAATACATGAGGCATCTCATTTGATGTCAATGAGAGAGGAAATGCAAGTAATATCACCGAACCAGCAAAATACAAGGTATGAACAAGTAGCTATGCCTATTCAATCCAACGGTAATTCTCAATAAAAAGCTACGCCAACGTGACTTCTAACATAATGTTCCCGAAGAAAGATCAGGCCATAATTATTGAAGCTATAGAAGGAGAAGAAATAAGAGAATATCTGTTAGCCATGTCGAACATAACCAAACCGACCACATTAAGATTTATTTCACGTATTTCTAATGCTCATGTTTGTATTTATCTTAACTCCCAACAAACAGCAGACCAACTTATAAACAACAAGAAGGAAATAATAGTTAAAAATACAAAACAAGTAAATACAAACTAAACAATACAAATATAAAAAAATACACCACAGAGCTTCTAGTAGAAAACTTTGCAGCAAATTCTAATTCCAACAATTATAACATCAAATTTATAAAATACAAGGTGATGGAAGAAAAAAACAGGATATTTGATACAGAAGATAATTCAAATCATATCAATGATGAAATAAAAAGACATTAACTGGCTCTAGTTCTCTCTCAAATAGGAAATTCAAGCCCAGGTTCAGATGGTCTACCAAATGTAATAATAAAACAACTTTCAGACAAAGCATTATTGTACCTTATATATATATATATATATATATATATATATATATATATATATATATATATATATATAGTATATATAATTTTATATGGAAGACAGATATTTCCAGATGCATGGAGAGAAGCTATTGTAATCCCTATTTTAAAGCCAGACAAAGAATCAAGCTCACCATCCAACTACAGACCTATATCACTGACCTGCAATTTATGTAAAATTATGGAAAAAATTATCAGCAGAAGACTTAGATGGTAACTGGAGGCGCATAATATGCTATCATCACTACAATTTGGATTTAGTGAATCACGTTCGACAATGGACTATCTAAGAAATTTAGAAGCAGAGATATGTGAAGCTTTTATCAAAAACAGTCATGCTATTGCAGTTACCATTGATATAGAGAAAGTCTACGAAATGGTTTGGAAGCATAGAGTAATAAAAATAATTGAGAACTACAATGTAAAGGGAAATTCCTTTGCATTTATTAAGAACGTTCTTAGTAAAAAGACTATTAAAGTTAGAATAAATAATGCACTCTCTAAACCAGCTCAAATTGAAAATGGTCTGCCCCAAGGTTCGGTGCTGGGTGTGTTACTTTTCCTGGTCAGTATCAATGAAGTATTTAAAGCAATACCAAAACCTGTAAAAGGTTTCTTATTTGCAGACGACTTAACGATTATATGCCCTGGAATAAATATCCAGCACACAACCAAACTTATCCAAAACACCTTGAACAATCTTCAAAAGTGTTCAGAAAAAAAACGGGTTTTAAATTTTCAAAAACCAAAACGGAATATATAGCATTCTCTAAGAAAAAAGTTGAGAAAAATGTAATTTTAAAACTGGATGACAGAATTTTCAGATATGGTCCCATCTGTAAAAATATTAGGAATGACGTTTGACAAGAAGATGAAGTGGAAGAATCATATTGAGCAATTAAGAACAGAATGTTTTAGGAGAATAAATATCATAAAAGTTCTATCTGCAATAAATTAGGATGCTGACAAAAAATGTCTAATACAAATTTATCAAGCCTTAATAAGATATAAAGTAGAATATGGATGTATATTATATGAGAAGCAGGAAGAGACTTATTAAATAAATTAGAGAGTATACAAAATACAGCGTTAAGATTATGCATAGGGGCCTTTAGAACTAGCCCTACTATTAGTATATTAGTTGAGGCCAACATGTCACCACTTCAGTTGAGAAGAATGAAACTAGTTATTTTCTATGCAAACAAACTGATAGCGAATAATCAAGTCAATGGTACATACGAGTACTCTTGGGAAAAAACCACGTAAGAAGTAGAATACCTAAAACGACCAAGTTCACCTAAGCCTCTGTATATTAGAAATTATCTCTACACTGAAGAAATGAAGATGAAAGTCCCTCCTCTCATACCTAAGAAGAGACCATCAAACCCACCTTGGAGTAACATCATAATAAGAGTAAATATGGAACTTGCAGAATACGAGAAGAGTGCCACACCAAAAGAAATATTTAGAGGTTTGTTTTTAGAGATGAAAAACAATTACTCAGATTACAAGACATATTATACTGATGGGTCAGCATTGAATGAAAGAAGAGGCTGTGCAATAGTATCTAATGATAGGATATACAGATTCAGACTCTATGACAGTTACTCTGTATTTACCTGTGAAACAATAGCTATACTAAAAACACTCCAAATAATAAGAGACAATACAATAGATAATAAACATGTAATGTTTTCAGATTCCAAATCAGCCCTTATGGCAATAAGTAACACCAGCAACTCTAACATACTCATCAAGGAGATCCAAAAATTAATTATTTGGCTAACTACAAAGAATTATAATATAGAACTAGTATGGATCCCAAGTCATCAGGGAATACAAGGGAATGAAGAAGCAGATAAGGAGGCAAAAAGAGCAATCAATGAAGCCTTAAATACCTCATGTTATTCACCTCCAGAAGAAATTAAGAATTATATTAACACCAACATGAAAAAATTCTGGGACTCCAGCTGGAAAAAAAAGACTCAAATAAATTACGAGAGATCAGACCATCCATTTTTGATAAGCCACTGACATGGTCAGCATCAAGAAAACAGCATTGTGACAATAGATAGACTAAGAATAGGTCATACAAATTGGCACACATACATTTAATTACAAAAGAAACGAGAAACAAGTGTGAAAAGTGTGGTTCAGCTTGGACAGTCCAACACCTTTTAGTAGAATGCCAAGAATTGGAATCAGAAAGAATCCAATCCAAATTTCCCAAAAGCATTAAAGAATGTTTAAATACTGAAGCAGGTTGCAAAAAATAACATTAAATTACTTAAAGAGAACGAAAAAAATACAACCTTATCTAAGTTGTATACAAAATAAAGAATAATTGATTATATTATGTGATGTAAGTAAATAATAATCTGTGAAGTATGTAAAAATAATGATATGTGTTATATGTAAATAATGATTTGTGATGTAAGTAAACAATGATATGTGATGATGTAAATAATGATAGGTGATGTATGCAAATAATGTTAGGTGATGTATGCAAATAATGATATGTGAAGTATATAAATAATATGTAAGTAAATAATAACCTATGAAACATGTAAAAATAATGATATGTCTTGTAGGTAAATAATGTTTTGTGATGTAAGTAAACAATGATATGTGATGATGTAAATAATGATAGGTGATGTAGGTAAATAACGATAGGTGATGAATGCAAAAAATATTAGGTGATGTATGCAAATCATGATATGTGAAGTATGTAAATAATATGTGATATGAGAATAATGATATATGATACAAGTAGATAATAATGTAAACTGTAGATGTGGTTCAAGTATGAGAATTGGACTGTGTATCAAAATATGTAATATTAAAGAGGTCACTGATGACCAATGTAGTTATAAAGTGATCTAAAATAAAATTAATAAAAAAAAGATCCTGTAACACGGGCTGTAGCCAGAATCCCTGCTTCGTGTGTCCTTGATGCCGAGAAACCAATTGAAAGCAACATATCCGTCCGTTGGCCTGTCCGTCTGTCCGTCCGTCTGCGAACACTACTAACGCCTAAACCATTCGTACGATATTTTCCAAATTGAAGAATCCCCTGTCGATCTGGCTCTAGTAGAGCATTGAGATGTTACATTACTTAAAATTTGGAGGGGGAAGCGTTCTTTTTTCAGAACGTCCGTCCGTCTGTCTGTCTGTCTGTCTGTCTGTCTGTCTGATCTGTCCGTCCGTCTGTGAACACTACTAGAGCCTAAACCACACGTACGATCTTTCTAAATTGAAGAAATCTCTGTCCATCAGGCTGTAGTTGAAACTTTGAAATTATGAAAAACATTCTTTAAAACTTGGGGGTACTATGAAGTTCCCCGGTCAATTTCAAAATTTTCTCAAAAACGGCTCCAAATTTTTTCTTTAAATTTCTTGTAAGAATAGAGTAAAATGCACTTATAAAAGTGGCATTGGTCGGATAGTTCCGGTTAGCTAAATTTTCGTAGAAGTTTGGATTTTTTGGCGTATTCCTATAACTACAAAATTGAAGACAGATTTTTTTTCCTTCAAATGATTTGTTGTCCATAAATAGTTCTTTTATAAAGATTATGATCTTTATAAAGATTCTTTTATAAAGATTATGATATTTTTTGGAAATTTTAGTAGTTTTCGTGCGATAGTATGAAATATTTACAACTTTAAAAAATGACAAAAACAATATTTTCTGAAAAACGTCTCCAAATTTTGTCTTTAATTCTTTTGTATGGTTAGTGCCAAACGAACCCTGTACGGTGACATAAACGACCATTTACTCTTTTATTTTCTTCTAACAAGTACAAAAACGTAATTTGAGGCGATTTCTTCACGTTATTGTATTTATGAGGACATGTGCTTTAAATAATATCGTATAAAGTTTCTCGAAAACTCAACATTTTCTGTGAAAATGAGCTCAAAATTCCGCATTTTCAGAAACGCTCAAAAGCCATTTTCTCAAAAAGGGCTTTAAATTTTTTTCTTCGAATTTTTCCAATTGATAGTGCTAATTACACTGTTTAATATCCCCTAAAGTTTATTTTCCTGTATTCTCTTTTTAAAAAAATTTACCAATGTAATTTCTTTTAAATATGTATCGCGCCGTGAATATGCTCATTTTCACCAATTTGTATACATCATTGAATTTGTGAGTGAAAGTTTTTTATATTATTTCAAATATTTTTTTCGAAAACTCAATAGATTCCTGTGAAAAAGAGCTTAATATTTTGCCATTACAGTAACGCTTAACGCCATTTTTAACAAACGGCTCCAAATTTTTCAATGGAAATTGCTATTTAGGACGAGGTTTTAGCCTTTAATATTCTTAAATAAAATATTGTTCTATTATTCGGAAACTGAAAAGTTGAGAAAATTTCCAAAAAATGTACTTTGGGAGGTGATAGATGGCAGCCGGCAAGGAGGAGGGGCAAGACTGTACAGTACCAGTCCACATCAAAGAAAGGAGAACACGTTACTACGAGAAAGTCTGTGCCTTTCTGTAGCACCTCTAGTTATTTTTTTTCATGGACGCCGAGAGGTTTGTGCGTTCACGGGGAATCCCATTTTATATTTCAGTATAGTCTCCGTTCGCTTTTGAGGACAGGTACAGGACAGGACTCTATACACGATGAGCCTATACATAAAAGGTTCATGTGTTGGCGATTTCTCGCCTTTCCCAGTGTTGGAGATTACTCAAGTGCAAAAACGAAACATACAATTCCGTTTTGTCTGTGCCATTTCAAGATTCAATAAGAGTTTCTATGTCGAAAATTTGCCGTTGTTGACTGCATGATTACTCTACTTTCTCTTCTTACGTACGTAAGTGCGATAAAGTAAAAGGAGTCCACAATAGGATTTCGAAGTGACAGCGTCGAGAGTAAAACAAATTCGTAGCTATCGTTTTGATTGGCAATGTGGAAAAAAGATTACAAAGAAAATATTGTTTCCTTGCACGTTAAATGCTAATATAAATTGTAAGTTAGACTAAAAATGTGAGTAATATTAATTATTATTTTTTTACAAGAATTTATTTTAAATATGATTTTTAATTGTTTACATGCCTATTTACTCCCCTACTACTTAACTAAAATAAATTTCATTTTTGAATATCTATTTTAGTAAAAATGAATGCCTTTTTGCCTCTTTATTTTAAGAAACAAATTTTAAAAAAAATATATTTATTTTAAGAAAAATAAATGTCTGAACATCCGAGCTTTATACATCACTAACTATTTGTCCATTAATATATCAATTAAAGAGGTTAATAATTTCGAATGTATGTTCTATTATTCTACACGTCGTCATTGAAAACGAAGTCAAGAAACTAAATGTTCGAACCTACGATGACCTACCCAAGAGCTGGTGTTGCTGAGCCTCGGTTCGCTCACATACTCAGATTCAGGAGACAAGTTTATGTGCAACCTGATGATGTAAATCTGACACCAGAGATACTGAAAATCGAATGCGAAAATACGTTGGTTTTTTTTGGTATCGCCGTCAACTGAAACTATTTCTTGTTTCAAATGGAAAGACCATGGCCATGTAGTAAAAAACTATCCTGAAAAAAATATTTAGCTGAGGACCCTGATGAAAATTTATCTCTGTCGGTAAACAAATTCCCAGCAATGAACGCTATTCAAAATTAAAATATTAACTCTAGCAAAGAGATAATAAATAACCCTAAACACTCTCTTTCTAAACTATCAACATCAATATCAAATACATCTAATGAACTAGAAATAATTAGAACCAGTGAATAAAAAAAACACTTAGAGATTGCTAATGTGCAAGAAAAAGAAACAAAAAGGTCCAGATTAGAAAAAAAATTGATGAATCAGAGGAATTAGATAAAAAATCGGAGCCTCTTAATGAATTACTTTCAAATCCAAAAGTAAGTACCTCATAAACTTACTTCAACTAAAATGTCTATTGAAAAATTAAAAAAAATAATCAATTTACTATGAAAACTGTTTTTAAATTTACTCTAGATTCGTCGTTTCAATTATTAATATGTTAGAAGAAACATACCAGGAGCTATCAAATAAAATTATCAAAAGCAGATTCACTAATTTAAAAAAGCTTTTTAAAGTTTTTAAAAGCTTTTAAAAGTTTAAAAAATTCGATGAAAAAAGAAATCTTTTTCAAAAATTGCTCGAATTTTTTATTGACCTTTTGTCTCCTAATAGCGTATGGAATGCTTAAAAGAATGGCATGTCTCATTCACCTTGAAATCCCTGATTTTTCAAAAATTGCAAAAGTTCATTTTTTCAGCATATTCCCACAACTACCATATTGAAGATTGATTTTTTTCCTGAATGAAATCTGTTACTAAAAGACAGGTATTGAAATAAGGTTTTGTACAATTTTTCGAAAATATGAGCGTGATATAAGCAGTTTTTAAATCTAAAAAGTTATCGAAAAGTCTTCAAATATTTTCTTTAAATTTGCTCCTCGTATATATATCAAAACGTGATAAAAAATGGTGCTGGCCTCATTTCCGACAAACACTCTGTATTTTTGAAAATAGCAAAAGTTTAATATTTAAAAATTACAAAATTGAAGATAGAGATTTTGCATTAAACAAAATATGTTAAAAAAATCAGTTCTTTAAAACAGATCATGGACCATGTTTTTGAAAAATGAGTAGTTTTGGCGTAATATGTCTTGAAATTAATGTAATTAAAATATTTTCTTAAAAAACGCTCGATTTTTTCTTTTTTTCACGGATAAAACATGGGACCCTTAAAAAGGTTGTGGAGGTTTCTTTTTCGAGGATCTCCCTCAATTTTCGAAAATTGTGTGTTGGAAATATTGGGTTGCCGCAATTAGATTTTGAAGCGTCAACTCGACGTCAGAGCGGCTGCTTGGGGTGGCGGTAAGGCGTAGTTCATTCCGAGAATTTGAGTTCGAATCTCGGTGAGGAAAAAAAATGCTGTTGAAAACACTTTTGCAGGTTCACGTAGTAGTAAAATATTGCGGGGGAGTTACAAATAAAGTGAGAAAGCATATGCTGTAGTAGCACCACTAGTTTATAAATCCTTTTAAGGAGTGATTTCAGCCTAGTAGTAATTTCACAGTGTTTCCCTTGTTGGCTCGTTGGTTAGCGTGATCGCTTCCACCCACTTCCTTGACCACTTCCTCCCTATTAATAGTCAAACAATTACACTTAGATATCAACCAGTCAGTTTTAAGTAGTCTTAAAATGCCATTTACAGTTACACTATCAGTGTAGCTACCACAAATTGTGTACACAGTTTTATCACTACTCAACCTCAAACACATTTTATTCGGCCAAATTGCAATCACTCTCGTTTCGCCTGCAACTTTTGTGAATATTTACTCCCAAGAACTACCCGTTACAATTATACTCGTGAAATCAGTCAAATATACTATTTCAAATTTTGCCAAATGATTAAATAGATCATTTGTAAATACAATATTTAAGACTGGTCCCAAAAGGACCATTGTCGTATTCCACACCTCGAAATCAATTCTTCACGACAGTATTATTAATTTAAACTACTTATCTAACTAATATAACGCATATTACATTGTGTCGTCTCTTACTCATTATTTATTGCACCGTCATTCCAGGAGCAAAATATTTTATTTTTGAGTTAATTGAATTTCCGTCCGAAATTTCATCAATCCGACTCTGGCCAATCATACGTGTTTCACAAATAACACTCGCATGTAGCATTTCAACCACGTAACCATTCCAATTGGTTTCTATCATAAAATATAATACTGGGAGAACACATAAGCAGTTCGAGAGCACTTTAACCGCAAAAAGAACGATAAAATTTGTTTACTGAGTGGCGCAATCATTCATAATTAGAAAATTAATTTCTTAACCTGATGTCTTAAAAACTGAGGTTTTACTTGAGTCGACCTTCGAGCGGGAGTGGGGTTGACCTGGGGTGGGTCAATCCGAAGTCTGGAATGTTTTCATTGGTCGTTGCAAGCAACACGTTAGCATTTTGTTGCGAAATCACCCTCAATACTCCAAAAGGAAGGGTCACGGTTCGTTGATGAGGGGGCAGGATGAATCTCGGTTCGTTCGAAGAACTTACGGAGTTATATTTGAATGCAGATTGATGAATACCATTGTAACAGGGAATACGAATAATATATTGAAGCTGAAACGCAAATATCTGTGAATATAATTAAGATGACCATTTTCTTTATTAAAAAACTGTACGTATACGAGTTGTAAACCTTTGGTCAGTTGTAGAAGGTATAAGCACGAGGCGCGTTCAGAAAGTTTCCCCAGTTCGTCAACAAAAAGAAAACTTAATATCTGGGAAGACTGTTGTCCCAAATTCAGCACATGTTCCACTATTTTCTCACAAACTAACCACCAGAATTGAGTCATTTTTTATACTTACTTTTTTAATATTTTCACCTTGTGCCTTAGAAGTCTGTCGCCTGGGATAGGCACCGGTGTTTGACTGCCAGCTGCAACTCTAAGTCACAGTCATAAGCAAAATACTCGTCAAAGTGATAAGTCAAAATACCGGTCACGAATTTCTTGAGAGTATACGATGCGAGATACTCAGTGCAGGCGTTCTCCCTGCACGATAACGCTCGACCAAAGAAGGCTCAGCTCACAACACATCTTCTGCAATACTTCCTCCGGAAGGTGTTTGACCAACCATTCTACAGTCCGGATTTCTCCCTCAACAATTTTCATCTTTTCGTACACCTTTTCCAATTCTTGTACGGTCAGCAATACGCGTATCACAGTAACGCAGAGTTACAGTTGGCTGTCAAACACTGGTACCTATCCCTGGCGGAAGACTTCTATAAAAGAATACAAATATTGAAACATGATATGTCAAATGTCTCAGCTTTAGTGGTATGTGGAAAAATAGAAAAATAGTGCTACAAGTGCCGTATCTGCTACAATAAAGTTTTCTTATGATATTGTGTTTTCTTTTAGTTAGTGTAATGTAAGATACGAAGGGTAACTTAACATTACTCTAGCTTCTGGATGCACCTTATACAACACTGCTCTGGTCATTAGTCCCGTTAGTGTAGTGCATGCTTTTTTCTCGGGAGATGGCAGTGATCTTCCCCCGCTGGATGGTGAGATCCGGCGCCGACCTACCGTCGGCTAGTGGGGTTTCCCCTAACCAGGACTCTCCCACCAGCGGGGCACCGCCCCAGCCGGGACAAGCTCTAAACTCCCGACCGGTCTCCCGCGATATGTGGTAGTGTAGTGCATGTTAGTGTGTGTGTGAGGGGAGAGGATAGGACAAGAAATGGGAAGGACAGATCGCGCGCGGTCCGTGGCCCGTTTGATAGGGTACTGCTCCGGCATTCGCCTGGTGTTGATCGGAGAAACCACGGAAAATTACCGATCAGAGCAGCCGGCAAAGAAGGAACCGAATATGAAAAAGAAGGAAGAAAGAGGGATAAGAAAAATAAAGGACGAAAGAAAGACAGAAAGACAGAAAGAAAAGAAAGGTCGAAGAAGAAAGAAAGATAGAGACCGAGGACCGTGTTATAGCATCAGATACCTGCGGCACACCACCTCGCTCATGGTGTCTTGTTTATTCCGTCCACCGAGCGTGCCACGCGGGCGTGCATCACGCGCTAGAGTGTGACGCATGGCTCCTGGCGGATGCGCCGCTTGCACTCGGAATGTGAGAGCGTCGCCTTGCAGCGAACTTCCCCACATGTGCTAGAAGCAGGTTCTACATAAAACGGGGCTTGCCCCTTCAAAGAATGGATGCCACGGATGGAGAAAATGGAATGAAGATGGAAGAGGAAAGGAGCTAGATGATTCGCAGAGGTGGCTGACTCTCATTATAATGACTCACGAAATTGAAAATTGCCAATTTTTCTGCCATAAAATATATTTCTACAACTGTAAACATGATAATGCTTTCTTTGTATGCTACTTAAATGAACATTTTATCTTGATTTTTATTCTCTCTTAAACATTCCAATTAAAATGTATCTTGAACAAACTCTGTAAACAACCGAGTTAATGACTTCAATCTCGATTGAGTTTTCGTTTATCCATAGAACGGACCCCATTAGGACAACAAATCGAGCTTTTATCGTGCAACTACGTAAACCAATAATTTCGTTGTTCTCAGGAAGATACATTTTCATTTGAATCTCCTAATGAAATAGTTGTAAGATAAAGGAAAGTTCTGTATATGGGCTTAAAATCTCCAAATAGGACACTAGATAGAGCCGGAACTAGACAATTTCTGGTCCCGAGTAAAGTGAAATATAAGGTCTCTCTCCCACCCGAAAAAAGTTGAAAAATAGGAATTATAATTACATTTTAACAAAACAACTAATATCTGGCAAGGTCGTTAAAAGTCTCAAATTTATTTGAAATTTTATCCAGTAACTGACAAATTTAATGTTACTAATAAAATCATTATACCTTTATTGTAATGATATTTTTTTGGTTTTACTATTTTTTTCAAATTTTCGGGGCCTATGGCAATCGGGCCTGTCTCCCTTACCTGGCAGTGGCTTTGGAGATTACCTGCCCTCGTATTTTAGGAATCGGTAGAAACAATTTGAACTTTTGCAATTTTTGAAAATTCAGCATTTCTAATGTGAATATCACTACTTTTATATGTACAATATATTGATAGGTACATAAAGCCTCACTTAAAGCATTTAAAGAAAAATTGGAGCTTTTTTCAACCAATTTTGGGAATACCTTTGGGGTTTCATGTAAACTATCCACAAACAATTAGGTCGGAAATTCACAGGAGGGGGATCTCGGCCAGCTTGATCAAACAGTATCCAGTTTGGTAAATATTATATTTATGGTTCAAGCTTTAGTGTTGTTTACAGACAGATGGACCGGTAGATAAACTAGAAACAGAAAACTCTTTCGGGATCAGGAGATCCTAAAATATGCATTTCCGTCAAAATCTTGACGTCGATTTTTTTTTGTAGCATTACATAACTTTCTCGGGTGTACTAGGTATTATAGGTGCATTTTCGTTATATACTAGTAGAACACGGTAAAGTAACCTATGTGAAAATTTAAAACGAACCATACAGACTCAGGCATGATGGTCGAATCCCTTTTGAGAATCGTAATCTAAAGTTATGAGTAGCAATTTATTTCTCTTGATATTATTTCTCTTGAGCAATTTATTGCCCTTGATGCCAGTTCTTCGAACTAGTTGTCACAGCGTTACGTATTTGACTTTGTTCGATGACGATTCCGATGACATTAACATTTTCGAGATTCACGAACGGATTCATTTTCTGTACAAATAAATATGAACAGTAGCAGCATAAACATGAACTGTAGCAGTAACTCTTGGGGAATGGCTCTAGTATCTGAACATCTGGGATAGGAAGGGACCCACGGGTAAGTAATAACGACATGAATGACGACAAGAAAACTACAGCCTTCTGCAGCCGCGCTTTCAATACGCCGGAGATGGCCATCACAATTCACGAGTTCAGAAGCGTAAACGCAGTCTTTCATTAACCCCGAAGAAAAAAGTCCAGCGGATTCAAATCCGGAGACCAAGCCGGCTTTTGGGCCTCCTCGTCCAATCCACCTATCTAGAAATTTCATTTCTAGATATGCCTGAATTCCGCGAGAATTATATGGGGCTGCGACATCACGCTGGTACCACATCTGTGCCCGCACATTCAACGGAACGCCCTCCAAAAGCGTAGGAAGTACTTGAGTTACAAAATTCAAATAATGAACGCCTCTCAAACACTCGGGTAAGAAGTGAGGACCGATGATAAATTCATTCACAATGCCAACCCACATAATTACAGAGAATCACTCTTGGTGAGCTACGCTACGTGCAACATGTGAATTTTCCTCGGCGCACACATGCAAGTTATGTTCATTCTTTTAAAATACACTTCATCTGACCAAAGAACGGTTTCAGAAATTCATGGTTTTCCTTGCATTTACGCAGGAAATGCCTCGAGACGGACTCGCTCGAAATGGAAAGGTCGTCATCTCTCTGCATGAATTGCTTGCCACGTGACGGGCTGTGATGCGTTGACCTCGCGCGCAATTTGCCTTGCGCTCGTTTCTGGGCCTCAGCGGATAGTATTAACAACAGAGAGAAGTGGCGAAATCTAACGTCAGGTAAAGCCGCTCCTTCACTCGCCGTAGCCCGTGTTACTCGAGCACAAGCGCACACTCCAAAGTTTTGCGTTAATTTACAAAACTAATCGACGAAGAGCATCCAATTCTGGCAAATTCAGTCTGCACATTATATATGGTTCCAAGCGTATTAGCAACGAGAACTGAATCACTTGTATATTGAGGTCACGATGAAGTGGGGTAGTGGGGAGTGCTGTACTGCTACCATTTCATTTTCAAATGTGGAGTTTGTATGTTCAGGAAGCCAATTTTGGGGCGTATTTTTCTAAAAATAGGAACATCATCATTGCTGCGGTTTCGTAGCGATCGTATCGATACATCGTATATCCATGTATGAAAATTTTAAGAGCGGGACTCAAGTAGGTTTCTTCGATACAGGTTATATCGATATTATTACTACGCACAAAGTATGCAAGAATGTAAGCCATGTACATTCCACGATTTAAGGCGGATTGAATGAGGGTGTTATTTTTAGACATAAATATGTGGATAATATCATTTCAGAGATAGAAGAATTGCGTTGATAAGAACAGGGATTATTTGATTTTTAAAAAAAATGGAAAGAAACTGATACCTGGAGAGGAAAACCCTCTCAAGTCGCCGTGACTGTCGGCGCCAGATACCGCGTCCCAGTGCGGGAGGAACACCGCCGCAACCAACCCACAATATGTACAACACTTACGGGATTAATGCGCACTAAAACACAAAATACAATCACAAATCCTACTCTTCATTATAGTAATTTGAGGCAGGGGCCCACGTGTCCGGAGGTGTTAAGCTAAAACTTTGGGTGCTTTGAACGGAGCATCCCGGAGCGTGCGTTCTACAGCGCCTCCTTTCTTTGCCGCTGCTTTCTCCTGTTGAATTCTCTGCAACAATCATATTACGTCGATGTCATTTCTTCTGGCCTCAAATCATGCGACCGATTGCAGGATAATTGAAAACAGTCTACATACCAACAACCGTGCAATCCAGTAACTTCATGGCCTCCACGATATCTCTCAAGGAAAGACACTTCACAGTTCACCGTTCCCAGAAATCAAGAGGAAAGAAATTATAGAAAATGTAGGGGAATATATGAAGAGAAATCAGTTCGTTTTCACGTATTCTAAAGAAATTAAAATAAATAAGAAATTAAGTGAAGATTATTGAATAACAGAAAGGAAATTTTGAGTTAATAAAAATATACTAGCTGAACCCGTACGATTACATCGCACAGAAGAACAGCTGTAGAAAAATTACACCAGAACATACTGCATTTCCATGAATATTCGCGTGTTTTGTATTTATCCGATCTTTACACTTATATACATGGATATTGTTTTGGCCTATAACAGCAGATACCTTATCGTAATGACTGAATTGTTTAATATCGTCACCGAAATTTTTATAGAAAGGGATTTTTTGTTGTTTATTTTTACAGATTATGGACAAGGAAAGTCCGTATTTGCTGTTAGAGGCCAAAACAATATCCATGTATATATGTGTAAAGATCTTGGTAAGTAAATATAAAACGTGAATATTCGTGGAAATGCAGTATTTTCTGTGGTAACTGTTATACAGCTCTCTTTCTGTGCGATGTAATCGCACAGGTTCAGCTAGTATATAAGAAAGTTCATTAATTACTTACAATTGGTAATAATCGTTTATCTTAATTTCTCTTTTCTATTCCCCGTCAATTTGCGAAAATGCACATGACTCCATCTTTCCGTTTCCATTTTAGCCGAGGATTTCAAACGACACAAATTTCATAGCTTTTTATTAATAAAGGAAAGCTGCGCTCTATTCAATATATAATTTCTTCCACTCCTAATTTTTTCTCTCTTTTTGTATCTTATTTGTTTAAAACCGTTCACTCGGAGCCGATTAGGAGGGACATCAAAATTGATCTCTGTAGGACCCCTTCATCCAAGTGACTAACCAAACACTGCCTACCTGCTCAGTCACAAAATTAGTTGATTTCGAAAGGAAAGGAAAGTAGTGGCTATGGACAAGCTTCCTTAAAGAAGCAAAATTTCAGTTAAAAAACTCATATCGAAAATAAGTGTATAAAACAAAACGTTTACAATAGGCGTATACTAAATAAACAGTGGAATTTACCTTAGATTACATAATTAAGATAATTAAAAGCTATACGAAGTTCTGTACGTCATTATTAAAAATTTGTTTATAATGTCTAATATGCCAAAGAATACAATAATTATTTCTTTTACTTTCTTATATACAAACGTATATACGGAGTAATACACGTAGTACAAAGATAATTATGGAATGCTGCGGAAAATCGATTACGAAATTTCAACGGAAATACACGCTTTGGGGTCCATAGGGCCGAAAAAGTGTTTTATTTTAAACGACTGTCCGTCTGTGAACAACCGTGTGGCTATTTACTTGAAGCCTTAGCATAATTTTTAAAATTTTCTCAAAAATGGCTCCAAATTTTTCTTTAAATTTCTTGCAAAAATGGAGTGAAATACACAAAAACGGCATATGTTTGTTTTTCAATGTTAACTCTAAAATTTTGGAAATTGTCAAAGTTTGATTTTTCCTTGTCTTCCTACAAGTACAACATTGAAGATAGAAATTATTTTTTCAAATGAAATTTGTTATCAACAATTAGTTCTTTCATTAACGTCAGGTACATTTGTTTAAAAGTTGTAGTAGCTATAACGCAATTTTGTGTGAAATACCCGTAATATTAATAAATATTTTTAAAAATGTCTCAAAAACGGCTCCAGATTTTTTCTTTAAACTTTAGGTGTTTAGGTTTCTAAATCTACTGTAATATATGACATAATCGCATTTTAACTGTATTCCTTTGTTGTTGCTTTTTCCAAAAATTGTACAAATATAGTTTTTTGACATCTCCCTCACACCGGTGATATTTTCACTATCGGCAATTTGTATTCATTGTCACATTTAAGAGTGCATATGCTTCAAATGATGTCTTATAAAGCTTCGCGAAAACTCAAAAATTTTCTGTGAATATGCGCTCAATTTTCAGCATTTTCAGAAAAGTTCAAACGCCATATTCTGCAAAACGGCTCCAAATTTGTTCCTAAAACTTTTTGAACGAATAGTCCTAAGTGCAGTAAATAAGATGATATAAAACCCATTTTGATTTTTTTTTTTTTTTTGATTTTTCAAAAATTACACAAATGCATTGTTTGTAGTTGAAATGCTTCAAGTGATTTCAAATGAGGATTTTCGATAACTCAAAAGCTTTCTGTGAAAAATCGTGTTCAAATATCGCATTTACAGTAACGACTAAACGACATTTTCGTAAAAACGGCTTCATATTTTTCAACGAACATTTCCATGTTGGGCGAGGTTTTACTCTTCTATAATATTCTTAAACTAATATTTCGATTCTACCAATAAGCAACCGAAAAATTGAGAAAATTTAAAAAAAATGTACTTTGTGTGACGATAGAAGGCAGCCAGCAAGAGGATGGGGCAAGACCGAAAAACTAGCCCGAACCGAAGGAATTAGAAAACTATTACGAGAAAGTCTGTGTCATTCTGTAGTTGAATTTGTTTAATATTATTGTTATATTTGTAATGTATTTCTGGGATGTGTGAATGGTCCGCTTTCGGTTCAAGCCACCCCCGAGAAGGCAGCCACCGGAACGAGGAGCCACACCGTGCCTTTGGGTGTGACGTTGCCCTGCGAATGAACGAGGTTCCGGGTTCCAGCGCTGTACGTAAAGTGATATGGAAAGAGATAGCCGACGTGCCGTGAGAGTGTTTGTGACGTGGTGTCTAAAGTGAAGTGGACTGGGCCCTGGATATTCTTTTGAAATTTTGACTTACGCTTGCTTCTTGAACATCTGATATTTTGGCAACATTTTACGGAAACGGCTTTCTCTCCTGGTTATACTGAACATTGCCA
>BLKR01006067.1:0-65772 GCA_011170035.1 Teleogryllus occipitalis | reverse complement strand
GAATCTGGGACATTTCTCACGAGATTCTCTTCCGTTAAGCCTTTCCGTTTTTTAGACACAATGTTTGAAATGATATATAAAGCTAATTACAATATTAATTTACATAGAACTTTTCTACAACCAATAAATATTTTAAAATTTAAAAAAGTTCTGCTTTAAAGCTTGAAACTGTATTTCCAATCGATGGAAAATATTCAGGAATACATTGGCAATATTTATTGAAAACCAAGTACCTTCAAAATATATGAAAGAGCGCATTTCGTACACTTACTTCGGTAAATGAAAAATTCTGACACAACTACTCTAAAGTTTATTAACGATTACATTTAGACCGATTATTTAAAAATTTCGAAAACTTTACTTTTTACCCATGAGGATCGTGTGCAGATACTTCCAACAAACCAACTCAAATTTTAGTATTTCATACAGAGAAAGCATTGAAAATTATGAATGTATGTCACTCAATCTATTAATTGAAATCGTAAATTATGACATCGTAAGTTCATGACCACAGTGACCATTCAGAAATTGAAAACTGCAATTCATACGAATGAAAAATGAGGTTAAAATATTACAACCAAAAACGCCAGCTACAAATCCATTACAAAAGAAATCACAAAATGGAGCCGTCTGTTTACCATAAATAAACCCATCAATCAATCACGACACCTACCCCATTCTCGCTGCTCCCAACACAACTTGGCACAAACAGTTGAGAACAATCCTGGCGCGTTTTTGCACCGCCATTCGTTAAACAGAAAGTCACGTGTTCGCAGCGGCCGAACACACTGTGCATGCTTGGCGCCAACAGCCACTTCATAGAGAGCGCCAGGCGCTACAAAATCCCTCGCCGGCTTTTGTTCCGCTGCCGGAGCGACCCATCCATCACCGCCACCGCCGCTTTGAGGCGAGGGGGGGGGGCGTTGATAACGGCAGGCGCTAGTGGCTTCGCCGAGGCGAGATATTATGCCGCGGGCGGGCGAACAGGTCAGCTGGAAACGAACCCGGGTCGTTCACGGATCGGAAGGGGAGACGGGCAGGCAGCCGAACGATAGAATGAGGGACCCAAGGAACGAATGAACGGCAAAGAAAGGAACGAACGAAGGAAGTTTTGCAATTAGGAACGAACGAACAGTTTTGCAATTAACCCCGAGGAAAACAAAAGGTGTGAGCGTTACAGATATTCCAGTTGCGGAAGAAGGAGAGGGAGAGTGGTGGCGGAGGTCACAGCAATAGCCATTTTTGATTGATATGAGACGTTTACTTATGTGCATTGGAATGGCTTTCATTTACTTCCCATAAGATAACTGACGGAAAAAGGAAATGGAAAAGATTTTTAAGAAGCACATAGCACCCATTTGAATGTTTTCGTGTAACTAAATACTTTTAAAAAGGGAGAATATCGCCACGTAAAATAAGGCATTAACTAAAACTATTAACTTACATAAGAAGCATACAAACATACAAGTAACATGGTCATATTCGATAATTATCGATATAACGTAATGATCCTTACTGAATTGATTATCAATAATTGCGAGAGCTTATGTAATATTTAAAAAATAATAATTCACTGGAGCATATAGTAAGGATCATATAGTAAGGATCACTGTTTTCATGAAAATTTTAACTTCAAAATGTAGAGAACATAAGATTCCTTGGCTACGCATAATAAGTGACCTTATCTTTTTGCATTAATGCAAGTAATTACAGTATAGCGCTTCTTTGGCGCCTTTTGAAAGGGATGCAGGGGAAGTTTTGGGGGTGGAATGAAGTAAATTAAAGTACGTCAAAATTAATATAACGCACATCAACCCCTCCGCCCGCTTCTTCTCCGCCACCCGGCCCGACCTTTTCCCTAATGGCCGTTTCCTGAAAAACCCTGCGATTCCCCCCCCCTCCAGTGAGGGTTTTCTTTTCAGTCGCCTCAAAATCGGTATGGCAGTTAGCTCGTCTAAATTTATATATTCACTTATCTATATTTACTTGTCTACACTATTTTAATTTTATTTTACTTCACTTTAGAATAGTATATCTGTTATTTCAAGTACTCTTTATTCAAAACTAGTTTTATATTTCCACATTTTTCTAATTTGCTTAAATTCAAATTTTATTCATAATAATGTCCGCTAATATACTTTTTAAAATGTAATTTAGTTTATTGTTATTATTTTTGTAGCACAAAAGATGGCCACAATGCGGCCGAAAAGCTTTCTGGAGAAGAAGAGAACGGCTCAAATCTTTTCCTCTGCGTTACTTCCTTTCGAGGGGAGCGCTTTCCCACCTGTTTCGCGGATTCCGCTCTGCGCGATGCAGGAAGTTGCGTCACAGCCCTAGCGCCGCTTTGCGAGCCAAATGCCCGGTTTCGTCTCGGAGGTCGCCTCCACTCCGAGCTCTGTCTAGAGCCGCTAACGAGGGACCAGCTGCCCCACAAGCAAACGCGCAAAGGCAGTCAGCCGAAATAACCGGCTGCGCACGCGGAACACTCGCCTGGTATCCAGATCTTACTTGCATTGCGCGGCCTTCATCGCTAGCGAGAGGAAAAGTCCGTGTCCGGGAACAGACTGGGAGGTTTCTGAAATGCCCGGTTTCGTCTCAGAGGTCGCCTCCACTCCGAGCGCTGTTACGAGCCCTAACGAGGGACCAGCTGCCCCACAAGCAAACGCGCAAAGGCAGTCAGCCGAAATAACCGGTTGCGCACGCGGAACACTCGCCTGGTATCCAGACCTTACTTGCATTGCGCGGCCTTCATCGCTAGCGACAGGAAAAGTCCGTGTCCGGGAACAGACTGGGAGGTTTCTGAAATGCGCGGTTTCGTCTCGGAGGTCGCCTCCACCCCGAGCGCTGTTACGAGCCCTAACGAGGGGCCAGCTGCCCCACAAGCAAACGCGCAAAGGCAGTCAGCCGAAATAACCGGTTGCGCACGCGGAACACTCGCCTGGTATCCAGATCTTACATGCATTGCGCGGCCTTCATCGCTAGCGAGAGGAAAAGTCCGTGTCCGGGAACAGACTGGGAGGTTTCTGAAATGCCCGGTTTCGTCTCGGAGGTCGCCTCCACTCCGAGCGCTGTTACGAGCCCTAACGAGGGGCCAGCTGCCCCACAAGCAAACGCGCAAAGGCAGTCAGCCGAAATAACCGGTTGCGCACGCGGAACACTCGCCTGGTATCCACATCTTACTTGCATTGCGCGGCCTTCATCGCTAGCGAGAGGAAAATTCCGTGTCCGGGAACAGACTGGGAGGTTTCTGAAATGCCCGGTTTCGTCTCGGAGGTCGCCTCCACTCCGAGCGAGGGACCAGCTGCCCTATTGCCAAAACGCCCAAAGGCAGTCAGCCGAAATAAACTGGCTGCGCACGCGGAACACTCGCCTGGTATCCACATCTTACTTGCATTGCGCGGCCTTCATCGCTAGCGCGAGAGGAACATTCCCGTGTCCGGGAACAGACTGGGAGGCTTCTGAAATGCCCGGTTCTGTCCCCGAGGTCGCCTCACTCCGAGCGAGGGACCAGCTGCCCCACAAGCAAACGCTCAAAGGCAGTCAGCCGAAATAAACTGGCTGCGCACGCGGAACACTCGCCTGGTATCCACATCTTACTTGCATTGCGCGCCTTCATCGCTAGCGAGAGGAACATTCCGGTGTCCGGGAACAGACTGGGAGGTTTCTGAAATGCCCGGTTTCGTCTCGGAGGTCGCCTACCCGAGCGAGGGACCAGCTGCCCCACAAGCAAACGCGCAAAGGCAGTCAGCCGAAATAACCGGTTGCGCACGCGGAACACTCGCCTGGTATCCACATCTTACTTGCATTGCGCGGCCTTCATCGCTAGCGAGAGGAAAATTCCGTGTCCGGGAACAGACTGGGAGGTTTCTGAAATGCCCGGTTTCGTCTCGGAGGTCGCCTCCACTCCGAGCGCTGTCTAGAGCCCTAACGAGGGACCAGCTGCCCCACAAGCAAACGCGCAAAGGCAGTCAGCCGAAACAACCGGCTGCGCACGCGGAACACTCGCCTGGTATCCAGATCTTACTTGCATTGCGCGGCCTTCATCGCTAGCGAGAGGAAAAGTCCGTGTCCGGGAACAGACTGGGAGGTTTCTGAAATGCCCGGTTTCGTCTCGGAGGTCGCCTCCACTCCGAGCGCTGTCAAGAGCCGCTAACGAGGGACCAGCTGCCCCACAAGCAAACGCGCAAAGGCAGTCAGCCGAAATAACCGGTTGCGCACGCGGAACACTCGCCTGGTATCCAGAGCTTACTTGCATTGCGCGGCCTTCATCGCTAGCGAGAGGAAAAGTCCGTGTCCGGGAACAGACTGGGAGGTTTCTGAAATGCCCGGTTTCGTCTCGGAGGTCGCCTCCACTCCGAGCGCTGTACGAGCCGCTAACGAGGGACCAGCTGCCCCACAAGCAAACGCGCAAAGGCAGTCAGCCGAAATAACCGGTTGCGCACGCGGAACACTCGCCTGGTATCCAGACCTTACTTGCATTGCGCGGCCTTCATCGCTAGCGAGAGGAAAATTCCGTGTCCGGGAACAGACTGGGAGGTTTCTGAAATGCCCGGTTTCGTCTCGGAGGTCGCCTCCACTCCGAGCGCTGTCAAGAGCCGCTAACGAGGGACCAGCTGCCCCACAAGCAAACGCGCAAAGGCAGTCAGCCGAAATAACCGGTTGCGCACGCGGAACACTCGCCTGGTATCCAGACCTTACTTGCATTGCGCGGCCTTCATCGCTAGCGAGAGGAAAAGTCCGTGTCCGGGAACAGACTGGGAGGTTTCTGAAATGCCCGGTTTCGTCTCGGAGGTCGCCTCCACTCCGAGCGCTGTCAAGAGCCGCTAACGAGGGACCAGCTGCCCCACAAGCAAACGCGCAAAGGCAGTCAGCCGAAATAACCGGTTGCGCACGCGGAACACTCGCCTGGTATCCAGATCTTACTTGCATTGCGCGGCCTTCATCGCTAGCGAGAGGAAAAGTCCGTGTCCGGGAACAGACTGGGAGGTTTCTGAAATGCCCGGTTTCGTCTCGGAGGTCGCCTCCACTCCGAGCGCTGTTAGAGCCGCTAACGAGGGACCAGCTGCCCCACAAGCAAACGCGCAAAGGCAGTCAGCCGAAATAACCGGTTGCGCACGCGGAACACTCGCCTGGTATCCAGACCTTACTTGCATTGCGCGGCCTTCATCGCTAGCGAGAGGAAAATTCCGTGTCCGGGAACAGACTGGGAGGTTTCTGAAATGCCCGGTTTCGTCTCGGAGGTCGCCTCCACTCCGAGCGCTGTCAAGAGCCCTAACGAGGGACCAGCTGCCCCACAAGCAAACGCGCAAAGGCAGTCAGCCGAAATAACCGGTTGCGCACGCGGAACACTCGCCTGGTATCCAGACCTTACTTGCATTGCGCGGCCTTCATCGCTAGCGAGAGGAAAAGTCCGTGTCCGGGAACAGACTGGGAGGTTTCTGAAATGCCCGGTTTCGTCTCGGAGGTCGCCTCCACTCCGAGCGCTGTCAAGAGCCGCTAACGAGGGACCAGCTGCCCCACAAGCAAACGCGCAAAGGCAGTCAGACGAAATAACCGGTTGCGCACGCGGAACACTCGCCTGGTATCCAGACCTTACTTGCATTGCGCGGCCTTCATCGCTAGCGAGAGGAAAAGTCCGTGTCCGGGAACAGACTGGGAGGTTTCTGAAATGCACGGTTTCGTCTCGGAGGTCGCCTCCACTCCGAGCGCTGTCAAGAGCCGCTAACGAGGGACCAGCTGCCCCACAAGCAAACGCGCAAAGGCAGTCAGCCGAAATAACCGGTTGCGCACGCGGAACACTCGCCTGGTATCCAGAGCTTACTTGCATTGCGCGGCCTTCATCGCTAGCGACAGGAAAAGTCCGTGTCCGGGAACAGACTGGGAGGTTTCTGAAATGCGCGGTTTCGTCTCGGAGGTCGCCTCCACCCCGAGCGCTGTTACGAGCCCTAACGAGGGGCCAGCTGCCCCACAAGCAAACGCGCAAAGGCAGTCAGCCGAAATAACCGGTTGCGCACGCGGAACACTCGCCTGGTATCCACATCTTACTTGCATTGCGCGGCCTTCATCGCTAGCGAGAGGAAAAGTCCGTGTCCGGGAACAGACTGGGAGGTTTCTGAAATGCGCGGTTTCGTCTCGGAGGTCGCCTCCACTCCGAGCGCTGTCAAGAGCCGCTAACGAGGGACCAGCTGCCCCACAAGCAAACGCGCAAAGGCAGTCAGCCGAAACAACCGGCTGCGCACGCGGAACACTCGCCTGGTATCCAGATCTTACTTGCATTGCGCGGCCTTCATCGCTAGCGAGAGGAAAATTCCGTGTCCGGGAACAGACTGGGAGGTTTCTGAAATGCCCGGTTTCGTCTCGGAGGTCGCCGCCACTCCGAACGCTGTCAAGAGCCGCTAACGAGGGACCAGCTGCCCCACAAGCAAACGCGCAAAGGCAGTCAGCCGAAATAACCGGTTGCGCACGCGGAACACTCGCCTGGTATCCAGAGCTTACTTGCATTGCGCGGCCTTCATCGCTAGCGAGAGGAAAAGTCCGTGTCCGGGAACAGACTGGGAGGTTTCTGAAATGCCCGGTTTCGTCTCGGAGGTCGCCTCCACCCCGAGCGCTGTCAAGAGCCGCTAACGAGGGACCAGCTGCCCCACAAGCAAACGCGCAAAGGCAGTCAGCCGAAATAACCGGTTGCGCACGCGGAACACTCGCCTGGTATCCAGACCTTACTTGCATTGCGCGGCCTTCATCGCTAGCGAGAGGAAAATTCCGTGTCCGGGAACAGACTGGGAGGTTTCTGAAATGCCCGGTTTCGTCTCGGAGGTCGCCTCCACTCCGAGCGCTGTCTAGAGCCGCTAACGAGGGACCAGCTGCCCCACAAGCAAACGCGCAAAGGCAGTCAGCCGAAATAACCGGTTGCGCACGCGGAACACTCGCCTGGTATCCAGAGCTTACTTGCATTGCGCGGCCTTCATCGCTAGCGAGAGGAAAAGTCCGTGTCCGGGAACAGACTGGGAGGTTTCTGAAATGCCCGGTTTCGTCTCGGAGGTCGCCTCCACCCCGAGCGCTGTTACGAGCCCTAACGAGGGACCAGCTGCCCCACAAGCAAACGCGCAAAGGCAGTCAGCCGAAATAACCGGTTGCGCACGCGGAACACTCGCCTGGTATCGAGATCTTACTTGCATTGCGCGGCCTTCATCGCTAGCGACAGGAAAATTCCGTGTCCGGGAACAGATCGCGAAGTTTCTGAAATGCTCCGGTAATGAATTGAACCTTTAGGTGCAGATTAGAGTAAAATACTTTCAATGAAAACACGTTTGTTAATTACATCAACTTTCCGGTTCTTAACCCGTTTTCTCGAAATCCCACACTTGGGACATGCGCCACTTCGCAAACATTTTCGTTTTATTTTTAATGAATTTTTTAAAAACTAAAATCTGTTGAATTATATGTTGAAATTCAAGTGAACTTAATGTTCATTCTGTTATATACAGTTGTGTGATAATCAGACTTCCTAAAACTAAGAATTTGCATTGCTTTCCAATTCCCGGAGGCTGCAGTGCTAGAACTAATAAAAATTTATTACACTCTTATATTCGGAATTAACATCATTAACGGATTGAACACTAATTCGTTGCTTCGCTTCCATTTCTGAAATTTTATGTGTCGCTTATTCTGGCAAAGCAACGCACTACTTGATTCAGCATTTTGATACTTCAACAAGAAAAGAGTGCTCTATCGTAATTGAAGAGCTTATTTCGAAAGTGAAGTATCTGCACTTACGTTAGATTTTTAGATTTACGAATCAGTACATTCTTAAAGGCGCTTCTCCATCATGGTACCAAACATCGAATTCAAACGTGGCGTGAGTGAAAATCTATGAATGAATGAACCTTGAATCCCATCTTTAACTATAAGGTTAAATTTGAATACGTGTCCCTTTGTGAAAACATTTGCTTTGGATGTGCGCCGCTTTGGATGGATTGATCAGGGTTCCCGGGTTCGTCAATGTGCTAAGAGCAATGGTCTCGTAAGTATAGTGCATGCTTATTGCGGGAGGTGGTCATCTTCCCTGCTGAAAGGCAAGATCCGGGGCCGACCTACATGTCGGTTGACGGTGTTTCCCCCGCCAGGTATCCCCACCAGCGGGGCACCGCCCCAGCTCTAAGCTCCCCACGCGTCTCCGACATCTGTAGTAGTGCAGTGCATGTAGGTGAAAGAGAGGTAAGTAAGGGCTGAGGATAGAACACGAAGGGAAGATAGTCCGTGCTCCTTTTGTTAGGGTACTGCTCTGGCATTCGCCTGGCGTTGATAGGAGAAACCACGGACCGATCAGAGCAGCCGGCCGCTAGATTATTCTCTAGACAACGGCTGAAATGGATCTAGCTATGTATAGCAAATGTAAAAAATCCTGCTACTATGGGGGCTCCAAATACAAATACAGTTTCGAGAAAACTTAGATTATTGAAATGGTTTTGCCTGTAGAACGATTAATTGTGGAGAGTGATGCTTGGGGTAAAATGTCAGTAGATGAAACAAGTCGTCCGGTGAGCTGTGCCTTCGCCTGTGGTGGGTCGATACTACTTTCGCCATCACCGTCTCAAACTCCCCGAGAAACCGCCGGCGGTGGCGCGCCTTCTTATGCAGAGCAACCCGATCTGGAGAGCGATGGCGTAGCTGCACCTGGCTGCGGAGGAGGGGGCGGGAGCTAACTGATAGATTGCCATCAATCTCCTGGCGCCACCTCTAAAAGCTCCCCTCCTCCTCAGCGGAAAACACTTCCGCCACCGCACCCCCACACCCACCCTCGCGTCGGAGCCTCTGGAAGTGGGCGGGGGTGGATTTTACGCACGAGCTAGATGGGGAGGACCCATTTAGGTGCTCTCTGGAGGAAAAATCCACAAGAAGGGAAACTAAGCTGACTCACACAATTACAGTGGAATAGCGCTTGCAATGTCGATAACTAAAATATTCAAATCTCTGATTGCGAATCGACTAATAATGTGGAGTGAGAATTTCAACATTTTGCCTGAATGTCTATCCGGTTTCCGACGGGGAAGGTCTTGTAAGTATGTTTGAGTTACGAGGCAAAATAGAACTAGAGCTAGTTAAACGTAAAGGAAAACTGTATGCAGCGTTTATAAATTTCAGATCTTCTGACTTCGTGATCCACAATTTTCTATGGGAATCACTATATGAATCCGGTGTAAACAGCAATATTAAAGAGTTTCTTCAGAAACTTTATGGAAGAGCATCAATGAAAGTAAGAATAAATACCCATTCTTCTACCAATTCGAGAGAAGTAACACAGAAGGCATACCACAAAATGATTCGTTAATCCCTACACTATTTGCTGTTATCCTTCGAGACATTGCAAGTTTCTTCGTGCATGAAGGTTTCACTGACATAGAAATAAAAGCTGACATTCTTATTTTTGCTGATGATTTGATTATCCTGGCAACCGATGTGACACAAGATGGACACAGTATACGCGTATTGTCAGAAAAATCCCTCAAAACCTGAAATTTAAAAAGTGAGGCAGAATGAGGTCAGAGAGACCAGTGAAATAGAGGAAAAATTATAGAAATGGGCAAACGATACATGTATTTAGGTATCCAATTCACAACGTCAGGGATATTCAATTACGAGGCTGCCAATGCCATGACCAAAGGAAACACGGCATTAGGTTCAGTCTGGAAAATCTTACTAGCAGGGAAAATGAGAGCTAGCAGACTGATAGAAAACTTTTCAATTTCACGGCAGCAACTACTGTACTATACGCTGCAGGCATCTGGGGACTATGATACACTAATAAACTGGATAAGATACAAACGAACTTCTACAAACGTCTTTTGAGGCTATCGAGAACAACTCCTGGGTACATGATTAGAAAGGAAACTGGCTCATTTAAAATAGAGTAAAAAGTAATTGAAAGATCGCTGACTTGCATGACAAAATTGCTATTATGGTGCCTTGTATAATTTTCAACAAATTTTTACCCACGTATAATTTTCAACAAATTTTTAGAATCAAGAAATGCACATCCTCATGCTAGTAAATACAACTGGGTGTCCGTTCTGGATGGGCTGGTGAATGATTTAACTTACTTACGCAGCAACAAACCCCGAATGTAATCAGAGATAGTTTGTTTGTTTGTTGGTTGGTTGGTTACCAATTCCGGGCGCGCCAACAGCTTAGGTCATTAGTTCCGTAAGTGTAGTAAATGTTTTCCCTCGGGAGATGGTGATGATCTTCACCCGCTGGATGGCCAGATCCGGTACCGACCTACTGTCGGCTAGCGGGGTTTCCCTCTAACCAGGACTCTCCCACCAGTGGGGCACCATCCCAGCCGGGACAAGCTCTAAGCTCCCGACCGGTCTCCCGGAATATGTGGTAGTGTAGTGTATGCTAGTGTAAGTGTGTGTGTGTGTGTGAGTGTAGGGGGAGAGAATAGGGCAAGGAAGAGGAAGGAAAGATCGCGCGTGGTCCGTGGCCCGTTTGTTAGGATCAACACTGGAATTCACCTAGTGTTGATCGGAGAAACCACGGAAAACTACCGATCTGAGCAGTCGGCCTCTAGAATTCTTCTGTATTCGACCTAGCTGAAAATCTGATGTTGAAAATCCTGCCGCCGTCACGACTCGAACCGAGGATCTCCCGGTCAGAGGCACTGCAGTGGCGTCAGTTGGTGCACTGAGCTACCGCTGCCGGTTCAGAGATAGTATTCTCTCGATTGTTGCAACAATTGTAAGTAAAATCTTTATGGACGATACGCGTAAAATCATGAACTCATCATGCAGCATAATCTATCGCGAAATTGGGGATCTGCTATCTACAGAAACAGAGAAATACCTAACGTTGGCTCAATCTACTTCCATTACTAGAGTAGTCACTCAAATGAGGATATCCAGTTTCAAGAAATCAACATCAACTGTAGAAATATACGGCACAAAATACACTCAAATTCAATCTGCTCGGTACATAATATCAATACTGCAGAAAATCTTAATCATATTTTATGTGAGTGCCCAATCTATAAAGAACTTAGAGAATCATACCACAATTATGTGTGATCATTTTTGGTTTGTTTGGCTGATCTAAACTCTGAAAAGTCTAAAACTCTGTCTTACTATATTTCTGTAATTCTGAAATTACGGGCATTCATTGTAAACGAATAGTTCAATTTAAATTCCACGAGCACTCTAATGAATGATCTTGTAACATTAGTACCACGTTAAGCCACACTTGATACAGTTTGTGGATATGTATATATCCGTATGTTCTGTAGTCACAATTACTTTGTGTCTTGTGTTGTTGCATTATTTTGTTATTGTATTATGTGTATTTGTTGTGTTATTTATATTGTATCTTATTCTACCTACCTGTTCTATCAGAAGTTATTTGTAAGTAATTTACAACAAGTTATTTCCGCCATGAATATAATCGGCAATTTGTAATAGGATAATCTTAGAAGCAAATTATTATATTGAAGTGAATTATTTTGCAATTTATTGCAACCTGTTTTAAACTCTTATAGTAGAACGATTATTTTTACATGAATTGTTTTATTTGAAATATTTCCCCATATATATGAGGACCTTACATTTTCGGTATTTCCTCATTATTTCACACGGAACGTAAATACTTTCGGCATATTGGCATATTTGGTGATTAGAACGATAAAGTAATTTTATCTAGGAATGTGCAGAAAATTGTTGTTTTAGCTAAAATTAAGTCTGGACTTGACTGAGAAGGGAGACAGAATACACATGATGTAGTGATTATATCGATTGCCTTTCGTCCAAAGAAATTACGTTCTAATGCTCGTCAAAGGAAGTAGAGTGTGAGACTCAATGTACAGAATTCTCCAATATCCTGAGCTAAAACACAGAAAGAAACAAACCAAGACTGGTTACTGAAGTGGTAACATGTACACGTGTCTATTTCTCTTTTGAGTCTGCAGTCACTCAAAGGATCGGCGTCAGGAAAGGAACCAATTGCGAGGTTTCCCTTTCAGGCACCGACCCTCTCGTTGCAAGCTCTCAGTCCTCCACTGGTCCCTCCAAAGGTGGTAGAGAGAGGGGAAGAGAGCGAGAGGGAGAGAGAATGGCAGAAGAGAAGTGTGGACATCAAAGAGGGAGGAAAGATCTCGCGTGGTCCGTGGTCGTTATTTAGGTTACTGCTGAGGCAGTCACCTGGCATTGATCGGGAAAACCACGTAAAACTACTGACCAGAGCAACCGGCCGCTAGAATTCTTCTCCAAACAGGAGTTGAATTGGATCTAACGTCGCAAATCGTCTACAATCGAGGCTCTCGACAGCCCTGCGCTATCTCCGCCGGTCGCTTCAGTGCGACCCTCCATGTCCTTAGCCTCATTTCTCCCTCCGCCGCCGGCGACCACAGCGCTGGCTTCCCATCAATATCTTGTAAAGCGGCGGAGAAACAAGCGAGTGGGCGGGGCGCGGCCTCTTTGCGAACACGTGACGCGCGCGCCGCGCTCCACCAACGCCGCCCCCGCCGCCGGAAGTGTCGCCGCGTTCGGCGAAAGAGTGAACTAACAGAGGAATTCGTCTCCGACGAAAGGCAATCTTGAAGACCATCACGTGTAGCGCAGTTTCATGACCCACATTGTTGTAAAGTTCGTTATCTCAAAGACAAACCAACCTATTAAGACGTAGGAATCTTACTGTATTGTCTGTCGATGTAGAGAACAATTGTGCATCCGGGGCAATGTAGTAGATAGTGAAATAGATCTTTTGAAAAGGCCATGTTAATATGTGGCTCCGCGGAAAAGACTGACAGTTCAGACAATAGTCAAATTATAATATGGTCATAACCCTGCAATTGAAAGTATTTTAACCAAAACGTGCAGAAAATGTATGCAATCTATCGCTAAACAAGCGCAGCAGTATTTCAAAGTTTACAAAATTTCCCTCCAATAGTTTTGAAATTTCTTCTGCGGTCGGATGTTGACCTCCACTCTCCCGCTCCTTTGGGTCTCCGAGTGCCGGAATGGCGTTGGGGGAGGACGGTTAAACCAGCCTCACGACTTGCGACCTGTTCTCGAGTCGATGCAGAACTTTTGTGTTGGTGAATGATTTGCTTTCTTTGTAATTCTGTCTGATAACGTATATATTTGGGGTCGTGTTAGTTACGGAATGTATCCATGATTTCCATACAGCATCCAAGATTTCAAAACATCTTTGGCACATTGCCAACCACCTCATACATATATTATGATTCCTTCTTTCACACATGACCTTCGCCAGAACGGTTTTTATGATAAACAATTAATAAATATTTATATTAATAGACTCACCTAATATTTAAATGCATGGTTATTTTCTGGTTTATTAAAAGTGACTCTTTTATAGCCTAAGTAACATAAACAATAGCACATCAATAATTTTAAATGACAGCATTTACTCCCTCACTTTAATGGTACCATATACATTTTAACTTGCAGCAGAATAAAGCTTGTGTGTCTTTCGAGAGCATTCTTAATATAAGATAACAATTGCATTTGTGTTCCCTGTATAATTTAATATATTTATTTTTTGCGAAGAAAGATGCGTTCAATGACGTACGACGAAGCACACGAGGCTTTTTTCTTCCAAAAACTACGTCCAGCACAAAGAGGGCGCGATAAATTTCGTGAAAAAGGACGTCAATCAATGACTTGTTCTGTTGACTGTGGACAGTCACACGTAAACATTCATCAACTGTCAAAGTAGTTTATGCTGGTGGCACACAATTCGAGAACTCAATAATGAGAAAGTTTTTTTGGAGTAGAGGTTTCAAGTCGCTACAATTCAAATCACTACTTTCAAGTCAATACAAAATAACCTAATGAAACAAGACAAATTATGCTAGTCAGTTTTTGTACTGATTCAGCCAAAGAAAGAAAGAAAGGTTGAATGTGGCGAGGGTTGAATATTAGAGTAATAAATTGGCGAGTAGGGCACATTATCCGAAAAGGAAGAGTGAATTTATTATGTCCATGAATGTATTGATTATGTATTAATTATGTCCATGAATGTCCGTGAATGTATTTATATCGCAATAACTGAAACACAAACGCATCTACTTTCGAAGTGAGGGAAGTGAATCTAAAGTCAAAGGTTACTTGACTGGAATTAGATTTCCAGGCTTTGACATAGAAGAGAAATGTGCGAATTCCCTTGCTAATTTCATTCAGGAGGCCATGAAAACTTTTTATTACATAGAGGCTTCGAAAGTTTCCAATTTAAGAGCCGTATGAAGGAAACCTACTATGATTATATTTAACTTGTACTTGTCAGAAAATTAGCGTTGGACGCATATTGTGAAAATTAGGTGAAAATTTTCACTTTCCCTATGAATTGAAATACACAATCGAAGTAAACAAATAAATGAAAAAGAAGATTTGAAGAGTAGAAACAAGATCGATATTGAGATGTTTAACTTAAATATATCGATTTAAGGACTCGACATGTCAATGACACTGAGCCAATCTACATTTGTTGGTTCTTAATTAGGATAACAGAATTATGCACCCCTAAAATATATAATGAGATTGATTTGATAGAACATTAAGACATTTCCAAAATAAATGGCGATCTAGATACTCCCAAATTATTTCACTTCTCTCCGCGAAAGTCATCAGAGGAGTGACAACGCAAAATCTGAGTCCTGCGCTCCTAATTGGAGCGAGGCGCGCGGAGACAGCTGCGTAACGGGAGGCGCTGTTTGCCGACGCGGCTGTCGCGAGTGGCATTTGTCTCGCGTCCTCCGCGCGACAGCCGACGCGCGCGCGCTCAGGCGGAGACGAGGCCAAACGGCGCCGCGCGAAGCTGCGGCGGAGCGGAGCGCGCACACTTCCAGAGGGCGCTGCCAACTTTGGAATTTTCAAATCCACTCAAACGATATTTGCTACTAAGTTTTGGGCGTTTTTATGTTTTTAAATTAATAAAAAGTGGCAGTTTGAAATTTAAAAGCATACCGTTTTCGTTTATTTCAAATAATCTTTTTACAAGTTCGTATTTGAAATGGGCCGAATAATAAACTTGAAAATATTTCTTTTAATTTTTCATAATGGGAAGAATAGAGTCAAATCTTCTGTACAATTTTTACGAGAACCACTTTACAAGAAAATTCTAATCCATTTTGGATTCATCATCTGTTCGTTACATTAAATTACCGACCTTTTGTTAGTAACAGATTTATTAATATGAAATTAATATAGGAAACTCATCAATTTTAGGTCATGTTGCAGATACTGAAATATAAAATTTCTTGAAAAAAGAAACCTGGGAATACAATTTCTCAAAAAAATGTTTTCTGAAAATAAGTTTTAAAGGGCTCGGACCGATTGATTTAACCACACAGAAGAATGTTTTTAATCGTTTTAACTTTAAAACAATCCCGATATTGTGGTGAAACTTTTTCACACAAAAAATTAATGGACATAAATGGAATTATGAATTTAGATTTCAATAAATACATTTTCAGCTTAGAAAACGAACTCGCCCTACCCCGTTTGGGGTAGGGTGGCAGTGAACGGGCATTCGGCGCAATTCCAGTCTGGCGAAAGAGACTGCAGAGCGCAGCACGGTCGTTCTGCGGGCGAAGCTCTGTGCCGAACGATGCCAAATGGATTTGAAATATTCGGACGAACAGAAAGGATATTCAGCGCGGACGTAAGCAAACAAGTTTCTTTAGTTCATGAACAAAACAACGAAACTCTAATTCAATTCTCCTGGGTTATGCTTCGTGTAGGAAATTCCAGTAGAAATTGACGAAATGGATTGCTAATAGTTTATATCAAACATGAACCTAACCTCACTAATTGAATGGGAAAGTGACGTTTCTTTCACCAACGTCTCTCATTTCTCAAGAAACATTAAATGAAGCTCTCACTGTCAGAAGGAGTTTGGATCTTTTCGCTTCCTGTCTCGTATGATTTAAAGAGAAGTTCCTGGTGCTGTCGATTGCAATGTGACCACCATCCGTCAGCCGTCCACCCTCGACCTTTTTTTTTGGGGGGGGGGGGGCGAACGTGGATGTCATGTGACCCTCTGCACCCGCTCTCAATCCTGCGACCGCCGTCCGCCCGTCCAACAGCCAACGCGCGCGCGCTCTAGGCCCTCACCGGCAGCGCCAACAGCTGCGGGCGCGGCGGCGCACGCGTTTAAGGCTGTGCACCTGGCAGGGCTGCCAACTTATGGGGCGCCATCCATCACGCGAGGCGGGGGCTGTTGACGCAAGGCGTTAGCGACGACGGGCCCACCCGCGATCAGTCAGCGCTCCCATTAGCGCCATCGACCCCCGCCAGGGGCGCTGCCTCCACGGAGGAGTGGGGGGAGGGGGGCGCGTATTAAAACAAGTCAGACGCCACGCGCTGCGGTCGGCGGAGAGAGCGGTGGGGGTGGCGTCTGAAGACGCGAGGCGAAGTAAGGCGCTCGGCTGCTCAAAGGAGCAGACAGTTTGGGAGACTGGAGGGCAATATTTTGTACACATCGACCACGACGTTTCGAAGGATAGTCGCGCATTAAAAAGAACACAAGTTGGGAAGAAATTCGAGTTAGAGAAAGGTAGATCCAGGTTAGAGAGTGAAATTTGAATTGGTGTCTGGAACGCCCTAGGGAGAGGCGGAGAGAGAGTGGGCGAAGGAGGTCCTTAAATGGCCGCGAGGCGCCGCAGGGGGGGGGGGCGAGGGAGAGTTCTTCCTCTCTTACACGAGGATCAAATCAAATGCACATTTGCAATCAACGACAAATTAAAAGTAATTCACAATCGTCATAAATAGGGAGAGGATATTTATGCCCTACAAATCTTGAAATATGCTTTTCAAAATATGCATTTGAGCTAAAAATTCTAAAACATGTACTTTAATATGCAATTAAAATTAACAATATTTCATTTTCCGTATAAACCTTTCTTGTTAAAATTCAGAAGAAGCATGCTTGGAATGTAAACACATTTTTGTGCAAACATATTATAACCTAGATTATTTTATGGGAGAAATAATTGAAGTAAATATGCACCTTTGTGAAGTACATTGTACGTCTTCTTTAATTTTTTCTACTTGCATTAACAAATATGATATCAAGAAATATCCTATATTTACACAACTATTTTATCTTCTACAGAAAAGGAAAAAACTCAAACTGTGACAAGTTATTTCTAATCAATGAACGCTCACAACTAAATAGATTCTATGAAAACTAACGTTTCACTGATAAGTCTCTATTTTGACGAAATAAGCAAAACATGCTACATAATTACATGAATATGCACCAACGGGGAAAATCGGCCCAATATGCACAAATACATACAAACATATTAATCTACATAGCATCTAATTCAAACCAAAAGTCAAGAAATTTGACTTAGATATACCATGAAGCAACGGACAAAAATATGGAAAATCATAGAAATCCTCTTCATAGTCATAAATAATCCAATCAACTATGATTATCATGAAATCTATGAGCGCCAGACGATTATTACTCCATATATTCATATTATGTATATGAGAAAGTAAAAAACGATAAACATAAACTCTTATTGTAATAGCCTTTTAAAGGTCAGAAATACTGGATAATGTTTGAATACATTCAATACTAAAAGTCTGGGAATAAACAGCTCTGAAGTTCGACTGTGGGTCATCATGCTTAACAAATAATTTCAAATATCAAAAACGACTTTAAAAAATTATTTCATTAAGCTTGTCAACAGAATTTTTTCACTATTTGAAGTCCATGTTTTAAGAAACCTATCTACAAAACCTGATGAGGTTCTATTACTAGAGACCAACATCCGACAATTAATTATGAGAATTACAAATGTCTCCTTTGGCTTCGCCTTCAAAGGAACGTGCGTCACAACGGCTTGTAATTCAAACTGCCTCTGAAGCGGTCTGTAACTTCCTTCTATTGAGCGCACTGCGGGCTTCTAACGACGCTGCGTTAGAGGGAAAAGCTTAGTTCAACACGAGTACAAATCAGTTACTCAAAGAGGAATCGTTACTACCTTTAATGGTCAATATCCCATTTATTGTACTTAAAATATTCACTGCTAAAATTATTTCTTGAGATGAATTGATTACTACTGAATTACTGTTTCACAAAGAATCAATTTTTCAAATCTTTTAAAATTAAGATTCATTCATAAATCATACCATTTTCATCGTTACTCAGTTAAAATATAAATATGTGGCTTTGATTAGTATTTTCCTGCAATGCATGTTTGGTTCTATTTTTTACCTTTCCGATTAAATTTTTACGAGGTAGTATCGCAATATTGGTAACAGAAATTCAATAAGAGATTAACACGTCTACATTATTACAAACCTTCTGCGTGTTTTCTGTTGGGTTCTCCTTCAAACATTTTAAGTATTGTTCTTCGTGACAGAACTAAATGACATGTGTGCATTTTCTAGAAAGTAATAAACAATGAAGTAATATTCGTACTGCATCTCAATACTACTACCTCTTCAGTCCTAAAAAAATAATGATCGTAATCTTTACAATAGAACGAATACCAATGCTACAGATAGTTCTTGAATTTAATTGGAATAAACACTACGGATAGGGTCTTTTGTAAATTCCACACGAGGAAGTAAATTCTTGGTTTCTAATTGTTATAATATAAACCCTGCGTGACATTAAAAGCTAAGATGAAGCAAAGGCAAACACATCAGGCAATGAGAAAGCCTAAGGATTCTAATATTCTTTAGAAGTACCATGAAAGCAATAGACGACGATTGCGAATTGGTTAGAGATGCTATAATTAGCCTGAGGAAACGAAAAAAAGTAGATGAAAAGAAATTAGAAAGACAATGACCCAAAAAAGAAATAATCCAATGTGTGGGAGAAAAAAGGACGGGTAGAGGGAGAAGAGGAGAGGGAATGAGAGAGATGAGAGGAAGAGAGGGATAGAGAGAGGAAGAGAGAGGAGAGGGATGGAGAAAGAGGGTAGAGGAGAGGGAGAAGAAATGAGAGAGAACGGAGGGGCAAAGACGAGAGGGAGATAATTGAAGGGGTGAGATAAATGGAGAAAAAGTGAAAGAAAAAGAAAGAACAAAATAGAGGCAAAGAAGGGAAAAGCCAGAGACAAGGGAATGAAAAGAGAAATAACGTAAATAAAGAGGCATTGACGGAAGTGTGCCTTCCCAAGCAGCTATACGAAACGGGACGCGAAGGGGGAAGAATTTCGGGCTAAGGACGCAACTGCAACCGCCGGAGCTTGCACACACATCAGCCACCGCTGTCAATGCCCTCTCGCGACCGCCGCACTGCGTTCACTCACTCCTTCTACACACCACAACCACCCACAAAGCTCCTTACACATTCAAGCCCCGATTCATAGTCACAGCTTAAGAAGCTGCAATAACGAAGGCGAGTTGTAACGCACCAATTGCGAGGAAGTTTGTTTCTATTTAAAGCATTGGCTCCAAAGAAAGGAGTATGGGTTTCAATGAAGTAGCACTTTGTGCTGTGGGACGCCCTAAACTACTTCACCATAACGCAATAATAACAGCAATAACTTAAATGACGAATTCAAACGCTTTTCAATTAATAATATATTACTGCCCATCATTACGTTAAAAGCAAATTACAAAGCCTCGATACAAATAAAAGCAACCCCACGTAGCCTGTGACGTTGCTGATGCTCGCATATTTTCCTCCTGGAAAAGATGGCGGTGAGCACCTGTGCCCACAGAGCCATGACGCGTTCTCCTCCCCCGCCATGCCTGTGGAAGTGAATATTTTATGCGCGGCTTAAAGGGTCGCAGGTTTCACACCCACTGAATGCACGGATGTTTCGTTGTGTGTTGTGACACGATCAGACCGTCTTTACTCTCTTCCTTACACATATTTCTAACAAACGGGTCACCGGCCGCGCGCGATGTTTCCTTCCTCGTTGTTGACATCTCTCCTTTTACTTACACACACACACACACACACACACACACACACGTGCAATTACATGCATTAATACATCATGACATATCGGAAGCCAGTCGGGAGGGGGACGTGCCCCAGCGGTGATGTGTCTTGCTGGCAAAAATTTATGGAGGGGGAACGAACGGGAACACAGGAACCTGCGAGAAAATAACATACACAACACTTACGGGACTAATGAATTTGGCAGCTGAGGCGCCACCGAAAACTGAATAATTAAACAACATCAAACTCGAATAAATGCATACATACATACATACATACATACATACATACATACACATGTTTTTGTAACAATCAGTGGCGGCACATGCATAGGTTGGCGGGTGCAGAACCGCCAGAGAATGTAAACAATTCCTATGATATGTTAAGAATATGTACTTTTCCATTTAATGTCACAATATAGGAGAGGCCGCAGTAATATCAATGTGTATATAATTGTTTTGAAATAAAAGAGAGCCTTGCTTGTGCCTCGTTGCAGCCAGGCAACGCACCGACGCACGCCACGCTCTCGCGATCCTCCATTGCGTCCAACCCTGGCCGCGCGTCCCTTCGCGTCGCCTTGCGGCCCCGTGCGCTTCCGCACCGCAACAACCCAAGAGCGCGCCAACGACCTATGGCGCAGGGCAGGGGGGAGGGTCTCATTGCAGAGCGGAGCGAGGGACCTTACAGGTCGCCGCACCAACTGCCGCACCTCCACTGAAACTGGCGGCATCTTCATTTTAAGATTTCGCGTGTTATTGAAAACACACAAGTTCTATCAATTTTTCACGGTATTGATTGCAATATTTATGTTTGGAGAATTTATTTTCATTTGATGTAAGATTTGATAATACAAACTGTCCATTTGTCTCTCGTTTTTTTGTTTTTTGTGGAAAGATGGCCGTTTTGAATGAAATACCATATTTCTCTTAAACCCCTTCAGTGTGTGAAGTGTTTCTTCAAGTCATTTCGCGTCGTTGTGCAAATGAGATCTCGAGTGACAATTATTATTTTTTATCCATTTTGTTTTTGTTGTTGATCGTTGTTAAAAACTGTTGTCGCTGATACCTCCTCCTGCTGGTGTTTGTGGACTGGAATCAATAAACCATGTCATGAAAACGTACTTTACATTTCAAAAAAAATGGTTACTAGATGACGCGTTAAGATGTAAAGTTATGAATACGCTAAAGATTCACACGACGAATGAATACCTTTCTAAATAATAACATACCGTTCATTATTGCAATATATACTAGAGTAGTGAAATTTTCAAAATAAAATATTTCGTTATAATCATCACTACAGTTGCATCACTAAAGTATAATCACTGGTAGAAGCAAAATAGACTATGATAACGAAATGAACAAGAGTGAAGCGTGTTGAAATAATAAAGCTTGCTGCGTTGTGCTGTAGTGCGATCTCCGTATTTTCGAAACCTAGTTCGTTTTTGTTTTGTATGAGTTGTATTACCGGCAATATTTTCAATGCAGGTGTGATACAATAACTCGAGTGCTCACTGGAAACCAAAGCCAGAATCACATGTGCCGGAGGTGGACAGACCCGACACACACACTACGCATATTATGCACGCTATGTTTCAATATAGATTGCTATTAACTTAATTTTACTTTATTGATCTTAATTTATATGAACTGGTCACGTTTTATTACACAGTACTGTTCTGAAGTTTGGAAATTACATTTCGATGGAACCGCAACCTCCAGATTGTAGCGGCACTGGAAGCCGCTGATTATAATTAATACAACGTAAGTATCAAAGTACAACGTAAGTATCAGTTAAGTTCATTATTAGTTATTTATTAAAGGTGGGGGGGTAATTTCTTTCGATAACTCTTCCCCTTCCCTGAAACATACCATCTAAGGTAATTTAATAAAATGTTAGTTTTAAGTTAAAGAAAAATTAGCAATTTTCGGAACTTCTGTGTCAAATGAAAGGTTAGGAGGAGCAGTAATTAAAAAGAGAAGGAAAATAAAACACCCCCTGGTTAGAAATGAGAAAAAAGCTGGGAACGTTACGTATGCAAAGTATGGTGAGCCGCAGCCCACAAACCAATAAAGCGCCGTTCATCAAGAGAACAGGAAACGTACCATTCCATGCCCCGCCCCCACATGCCATCCGTCCGTCCGTCGCCGTATAGAGAGTGTCGACAGTTGATATCGCGAAACAGAAAATAATTCTGCCCTGCACTGGGCCGCACCGATAAAAACGGGAACGTACTAGATGCACGAATTATAAATCATCCGCGGCCAATGAACAAGACAAAATATTTCCGCGTGCGCGCCGTTAAAATGCGCCGATCGGCCATCACTCAGCGAGGCCATCGAACGCCAGGGAACAGAAGAGCGGGGGCGGGCGCTCGCCATTCGCCCTACGCGCATGCGCAAAGGCCCACCTCCAGAGACTTCACAGGTGACATCCTACTCATCCTTGAAATGCTCCAGGGAATCTCGGAATGTTCTAATTTATACTAAAGATGTGATTTTTTCTGATCAAAAGTAGAAACAACGATCACTAGAACGATTGCATACTTTCTTAACGAATTTAAGGGCGGGATCTGAAAATTCACTTCATTGTTTTTCGCGAATTTTCATAGAAAAGTGCCTTCAATGAGGCATTGGAATTTTCCCATGAATCGCGAAGTCTTCCGATGTTCATTAAAGTTTTCAAATTAGACGTTGGACCTAATTTGTGGTTCTTTTTTGCTCATATGTAGCAAAGGACGGTAAAAAAAGTTGTGCTGGTTCCGTTTTCAGCGAATTCTGAATTTCCGAAAATTGCACAAAATTAATATTGCAAAACTACAATACGGGTGATAGATATCAAACATATCTATTTGAAAAAAAGTCAATATACAGGGTCATGTTCTGTTTTTTGAAAAGGATTAGGTGTCACGTAGTTTCTGTTTGAAGTTAATACAATTCTTTTTTCTCGAAAGTGGAAATGTTTTCTCCCAATACAAAAAAAAGCCTTAAATAATTACGTAGGTTTGATTTTCGTTGAGCTTTGAATTTTAAAACATGCAAGAATTAGAAATAATGCGACAAACCACTATTTTTTAAGCGTCGGGATAGCTGCGTTTAGAAGGGCGAATGGTGATGTACGGGTAAGACAGGTTTCGCGTGTTGAATCTAAGAACCTGATTTCGAATTTGTGACCCGTTTGTTCACTCGCACTTGCTCGAGCACCGTGTGCTTGGGCATTCTGTGTGCGCTCGCGATGGGTTGATTCACGGGTCCTACTAGTGGATATGACGAACTTCGCTTGAGGAATGTGACATTGAGAACGAAACATCGCTGTTTGAAAACACGGATGTTCCAACTTTAATAAATCTACGTATTTATTAACACGTCGTTTTATTTTAGTAACATGTTATGTTTTTAAAAGTGATTTAGAAACTTCTAAGATTTACGTTCTTACGGGGAAGAATTTAATTTGACAGTGGTCGTTATTATTAAATTTTAATTGAGGTTTCACTGATAGAACTAACTTAAACATTATAAGAACAACTGACAAAATCTGAGAGTGAGTGCTCAGGGGGGGGGGTCAACTCTCCGGAAAAACATAATTCTGCCCGGTGAAGGTAGAACATGTATCAACAACGGTCGTTTTTGTTTGGCTCACGTTGAAGCGACGCTGCAGTTCCGCGTGAGGACATGCTCAACCAAAGGCAGCGAGTCCTACCTACCACTAATACATTTAGAATTAGAATACTCTTAATTTATAGTTAGGGTAGATTGCAGGACTCCGCAAGGATTTGAAGTTTGGAAATTGTGGAACGTTTTATTTAGTTACGTTATTAAAATAAGCTGGGCGGTGTAGTAATGGTCAGAAGGCGCTGCGAGTTGAATCTATTTGCCGCTTGAGGCGCTGCGATCACAGGGAAGCGCCTCGCGGCACCGGATCTGACGTCCGCTGGGGAGAGCTACGCGAGTTGCAAGTGTAAAGCACGAATGCACACATCTTCATGACGATGAAATGGAACCAAACTCGCAGTCATTGCCACAGGGAGCGCGTGCAGTAATGAGACTCGTAATGCATAAAAATGATAAATTTATGGCTTGTTCTAACAGAGACGAAAAGAACGCAACACATTATCCAACTCGCTCCTATTCTACTCGTCCATATGAGACACTCGTGTGGAAGCGCCAACGCTTCCGGAGCCCTTCGTCTGTGAAGGAGACGGCGCCGTCAAAGAGGTTGCAGGGGAGGGGGAAGCTGGCAGCGCTCGCGATTAAGTCCAAACAATATGAGAGATTAGAACGGAGCGCTCTTTATTGAAACCCTTTGCGCACAGAGAAGCTATATTTCACTTGGAGAGCCAGCGAGCGGGCGCGAAGAACATGTTTTATCCTCCGCAACTCTCCCCCACAGCCCGAGAGAGGAATGGAGGAAGAGGATTCGTAATGAGGAGGGAAAAGGAGAGGAAGGAACGCCATGATGGAACCGAGGGACGCTAAGAGCAAGGAGGCGAAGGCACAGAGCCATGTGAGTCTATGCGATATTTATCCTCCGCAACTCTCCCCCACAGCCCGAGAGAGGAATGGAGGAAGAGGATTCGAGACAAGGAGGGAAAAGAAGAAAAGGAGAGGGAGGAACGACGTAATGGCGCCGAGGGACGCTAAGAGCAAGAAGGCGAAGGCACAGAGCCATGTGAGTCTATGCGATATTTATCCTCCGCAACTCTCCCCCACAGCCCGAGAGAGGAATGGAGGAAGAGGATTCGAGACGAGGAGGGAAAAGAAGAGGAAGGAACGCCATGATGGAACCGAGGGACGCTAAGAGCAAGGAGGCGAAGGCACAGAGCCATGTGAGTCTATGCGATATTTATCCTCCGCAACTCTCCCCCACAGCCCGAGAGAGGAATTGAGGAAGAGGAGACAAGGAGGGAAAAGGAGAAAAGGAGAGGGAGGAACGACGTAATGGCACTGAGGGACACTAAGAACAAGAAGGCGAAGGCACAGAGCCATGTGAGTCTACGCGATATTTATCCTCCGCAACTCTCCCCCACAGTCCGAGAGAGGAATTGAGGAAGAGGAGACAAGGAGGGAAAAGGAGAAAAGGAGACGGAGGGACGACGTAATGGCAACGAGGGACGCTAAGAGCAAGAAGGCGAAGGCACAGAGCCATGTGAGTCTACGCGATATTTATACTCCGCAACTCTCCCCCACAGCCTGAGAGAGGAATTGAGGAAGAGGAGACAAGGAGGGAAAAGGAGAAAAGGAGAGGGAGGAACGACATAATGGCGCCGAGGGACGCTAAGAGCAAGAAGGCGAAGGACCAGAGCCATGTGAGTCTATGCGATATTTATCCTCCGCAACTCTCCCCCACAGCCCGAGATGGGAATGAACGAATAGGATTCGAAGCAAAGAGGGAAAAGGAGAGGGAGAAACGACGTGATGGCACCGAGGGACGCTATGAGCAAGAAGGCGAAGGCACAGAGCCATGTGAGTCTACGCGATATTTATCCTTCGCAACTCTCCCCCACAGCCCGAGAGAGGAATGGAGGAAGAGGAGACAAGGTGGGAAAAGGAGAAAAGGAGAGGGAGGAACGACGTAATGGCACCGAGGGACGCTAAGAGCAAGAAGGCGGAGGCACAGAGCCATGTGAGTCTACGCGATATTTATCCTCCGCAACTCTCCCCCACAGCCCGAGAGAGGAATGGAGGAAGAGGATTCGAGACGAGGAGGGAAAAGGAGAAAAGGAGAGGGAGGAACGACGTGATGGCACCGAGGGACGCTAAGGGCTAGGAGGCGACGGCACAGAGCCATGTGAGTCTATGCGATATTTATCCTCCGCAACTCTCCCCCACATCCCGAGAGAGGATTGGAGGAAGAGGATTCGAGACAAGGAGGGAAAAGAAGAAAAGGAGAAGGAGGAACGACGTAATGGCGCAGAGGGACGCTAAGAGCAAGAAGGCGAAGGAACAGAGCCATGTGAGTCTATGCGATATTTATCCTCCGCAACTCTCCCCCACAGCCCGAGAGAGGAATGGAGGAAGAGGATTCGAGACAAGGAGGGAAAAGGAGAAAAGGAGAGGGAGGAACGACGTAATGGCGCCGAGGGACGCTAAGAGCAAGAAGGCGAAGGCACAGAGCCATGTGAGTCTATGCGATATTTATCCTCCGCAACTCTCCCCCACTGCCCGAGAGAGGAATGGAGGAAGAGGATTCGAGACAAGGAGGGAAAAGGAGAAAAGGAGAGGGAGGAACGACGTAATGGCGCCGAGGGACTTTAAGAGCAAGAAGGCGAAGGCACAGAGCCATGTGAGTCTATGCGATATTTATCCTCCGCAACTCTCCCCCACTGCCCGAGAGAGGAATGGAGGAAGAGGATTCGAGACAAGGAGGGAAAAGGACAAAAGGAGAGGAAGAAACGCCGTGATGGCACCGAGTGATTAGACAAAAAAGTAGTTTTATACGAGTAGTTGTTGAGTAATATACTTAAGAGGAAGATACGATTCGATATGCCTTACATTCCTTATTATTTGTAGGTTTCGTTGGCTGTTTCAGTTAAGTAAACCTCAGTTACCTGGAACTTGTATAAGAGAGAGCTCTATATTAATTTGTTCTTTTGGACTATTTTATCTTGGACTATCATTTGTTGAATACTTTTGATAATCACAACATTCTGATATCCAAATCATTGTACACAAATTAATATATTAAGATATTATTTAGCGTCAATGAAAACATTTAAAAACGTTTACAACACGCCACTTGGCATAAAGCACCTTCGCTGCCAGAGAAGTGGCAATCGGAGGCTAAATTTCAGATCCATTTGCCAATTACTTTTGTACCTAGAACACGGTAGACAATTTAAAAACAATGGTGTGTCGTCTGTGCTGGCAGTTACGTTTTCGTGGTAGATCCAATCAGGGACCTTGAAAGTTAGGTAATTAGCTAAACCGTAATACCACGATCAGAAATCATGAATTCATAATTCCTCTCAATAATGAAGTATTTGAAGCGTTAGTGCTTTATTATCTACGACCCACCATAAATTTGACTTCCAATACTATATCCTTTAAGAGACAAGATTTCCTTGTTCGTTGTGCCAGCTTGTTAGCTTCTGAAGTGAAAGTACCTCGGTGTCGAACAAGTAGTTAATTCATAGTTTTCAATGTTTTAAGATGTAAAATACGTGAAATACTGAAAGGAAAATAAAACGTTATTGGCGGACAATGAAGCGGAAAAGAAAAGCCGCCGAGGGGGTGATGGAAGGGGTGTGGGAGAGTGCGTGGGAGGGGGTGTGGGAGTGCGTGCGGGAGGGGGCGTGGGAGGGGGCTAGAAGCCCTGGAGGGCAGGCAGCCCGTCGGCCGGCGCCCGCGGGCGCGCTCAGCTCTGTGGCGGTGCGGGCGACTCGGAAAAAATAACATTGTTTGAATATCGCAAATAATTGTATGAAATGAACTGACATCTTTTTGTAATCACACTACAGACAATCCTTTTAAGCAGAGGCGTTTTATTATTTCGATCAAATGTCTGTTTAATGTTGGAAAACTTTGGATCGCCTTTTGTTTACTTAATCAACTGTAAAATGAAAACGTTTATTTTCAGCAGGATATGACATGTAATTGTGGTTTAAAACATTTTATATTCCCTTTTGAAAAGATAGCAAATATTCTGTGATCGTACCTGCTCAATTTTTTTGTGATTACAATGTACTGATGGAAACACCAATGTGTCTACGAAAGTTATTTATTACATTTTAATGACTATTTTGGTTTAGCCTTTACAAAACAATCTTTCAAAACAATTATTCTACTTTTAAGAATATACTAGGTTTCTCTTCACCAGCAGTTTATATTTTTGTTTTTATTTCTGACGTTCAAAGCTAATTAAACACGTGATAACTTGAATGGGCAATTTTCACTCGTGAAGTACACGAATGTATCATTGTTCGAAATGCAATGCTATTTGCAAAAATGTGCTGCACAGCACGGACTTTGCTGTACATTACAATAAAATAAATTGCTACATAGTAAATAAAAAGAAATTTTCATAGTCACAAATAATTTACCTCCATAGAAAGAAAAATAAGCCCAATAATTTTTTCAACGTCGCATAGATAAAACAATAAAATGACAAAATTACAAGGAAACTAAACGAGAAAGAATGAAAAACTGAAAATTGAACGCATAAGAGCCACAGTACATTTTGGAAAGGAATAATTAACTTGCTAGTTCTATTTCGCAAATAAAGATACGCTTTTTAAAAATCGACAATGCGCTTATGACCTCAGTAAATTTGGGAAAGCTTCGAAATATTATGATCAAATGTATTGAATATACACAAAATTAGCATTATTACCAGAAAATTAGCAAATTACTGCAAGTGTTTCTGACAGGAATCAATATTTTAGCCCAGATATCAATACATAATGTATCATTACTTTGCAATGAATACACATAATTTTCGAAAGTTGTCTGATGAAACGACCATTATTAGTGTTCATTTTGGGCTCATGTATTGATTCATACAACAAGAAAAGAAATAACACCATGGACATTATTCATTAGTCCATTAATTCAAGTTGACAATTCAAATCCCCTTTTCAAAGAAAATTAATATAATCGATAAGAATCTTCCGAAAACAAATCTCCTACATGAAAATCAAGAATTATAATTCTTCGAGTAGATTTCTAATGATCTGTAACTTTATGTTGTTATCTAATGATGACTGACATGATATCCAACATACGTCTCTTGAAAAAAAAAATTATTCTACGGACATATCATCCTTAAAATCAAATTAATATCTGACCAAACTTACAATCTAACGTTTCACAGATGAATCATTCAGTGTTCAATATTCATTCTGATGCTACTTATCGTCCTAATTTACAGGTGAATACTTGGAAACATTGTTTACAAATACTCTCATCACACATTTACTGGTCCAGAGAATGTTTTACTGTGCTTCTTTGTGTATTAGCGGAAGAAGATGCATCGGTCTCGTTCGATTAGTAAAAATAAGGAGTTGACTCTTGCAAACGAAACAACTTCGACAACTACCTTTACGGAGAGCTATTTCGACAAATTCAGCGCCGTCCTTGACTGGTAACTGACAGGGCGCTCTCATTTAACCACGCTTGTATGTCAAGTGACATTTTATTCTCGGTTGTAGTTCTTGAATCTTGAGGTGATGACATATCGCAAACCCGGGGGTAGATTGTCTTTTGGTAAGACCCTATCAATTAAATAGATCTCTAAATATGAACCATATTCATACATGACAGAAGTGTGAATGCAAATGATTCTGCTAAGTATTTTGGAATCTAGCGAGTTTCAGTAAACTCGTGAATATTTTTACAAGTTACATCAACTTGTTCAATTACCAACTCATGTACTCCTAAACATTTCCAGAAAATGGATTCTCTAAAGGAATTTCAATGTCTGTACGAAAAGTGATTCTCCATCCTGCTACCCAAGGAACATGTTTTGATAAACGAATCAACAATGACGCTCTCATTTCATGTTTGGCCGCGTTACAATTACGTTGAAAACTTGATACAAAAGTAATAAGAAATGGAGATCACACTTGATGAATAACTTGTATTCTCGCTCTCGTGGATCGCTCCCTTCCTTCCCCACTCACACACACGTCAGTCACAGAAGTGGAAATTTATCCGGTTTCATTGTCCAAACATTGTTTATTTCTATTTCACAGATTTATAACACATTACTTTTAATAGAATGATGCTGTAAACAATCACATTACTATTGGCATATGATTACAAAGAAAACACGAACTGAACCCTTTGAACATTTCGGTTCAAATCAAGTCACCGTCCCTCTTCAGGTGAGCGCAAACAAAAATCGATCCATTGGAAATACGATCTTATAATTACCAATGGACAGTATAATTTGTCAAATATGTATTGCATCAACTGAAGTAGGCAGAGTATGTGCATTGATAGTTTGTCATTACATGTAATTGTAAATTTTCTTCATGGAGGGCAGTTTATGGATTCATTTTGCCTTCTTACATTCGGAGGAACTTATACGTACGTTATTACACTCCACTTCTGCTGACGAATCTGTTATTTTGCCTTCTTAGACAATGAATATTAACTTGAACAAGTCGTATGGCGCTCTCGGTTTCCGCATCGAGAGGACCGAATGACTCGAGTGCAGCTCTGCAAGCCTCTCCGGCGACACTAGCGCCGCGTGGTGGGCGGGGCAATCACCGACGCTCTGCTCTGCGCCGTTATTTATTTCCATCCACCCCCTTCCCCGGCCGATCAATGGCTGCGCTGTAAATCCGATCCAGCCTGCCGGCGGATTAGCATAAATGAGAAATTTAGTGGCGCCGTTTTTTGTCCTTTATGTCGTGTTTCGAGATACCTACGTACACGAAATAAAAACAATCGCAAAAACAAACAGCAAGTTGCGAACAAATATCAAGAATTTAGTGATCCCGGAGGAGAAGACTGAAATTGATGGAACAACCAGCACCCATTAAAAGCGCTCTCTCGCCTCAGGAGAAAAGTTAAAGTCACGTGTGCAGCTTCTCTCTTTTACATTCCATCTAAGGCACACCTTTACGATGGATTATACTGGATCAGATACAGTAAAAACTAGCACAGAAACTCTGCAAGGGAAAACCTGCCATGATGGCCAAAAAACCTCACACAGGAACGATATTATTCTTAAAAATTATCTTTTAGCAGGAAATTGTCTGAGGAAGAAACATTGTTTCTGGAGGGAATCACTTGCTTTTAACGTGTATAAAGAAGAAATTTGTTTTTTATTAATGATTTCCCTTTTTATTGACTTTGTGGAACCAATCAGAGAAACAAAAAAGCCACTCTTAACAGTCGGCGCCCGATAAGAATTTTAACAGTCCACCGTTCGTTAAAATCAACTGAAACTGCGGCGAGCGTTTTGTTCTGGATCTGCTTCGCTTCTTAATTGATTCTTCTTTCCTGAGTAAAATACATTAATATACGAGGAATGATAATAATCAAATATATTGTAGCACTTGAAGATTAAGATGAACTTGTGAGGAGAAGCTTGTGCTGTCTCTAACCACACAGCTAATTATTCCGCTTATTATTTTCTACTTATTTCCGCGGTAACTTGTCATACCCTTCGATGCTATGGATGGACCGGTCGCCACATCACCCCCGTTGACAGAGTTAACAGCGCAGACTTAACGAAGAGAAAGACATCTTCTGCGCTGGAGTAAGCTGGTTTACAGCGATCGATGGAGTCGAAAATTTCTTTATTATCCATTAGTAGTTTCATGGCCGCCTGATCTCTATTTGCGACATTAAATGGTCCGAATCATACTGGAGGTGGAGATTTGCGTAATCCTTCTTCTCAAAGAAAGGCGTTTGAATATTTATACATATCGGAGGAAACAAATGATTGGAGTTTAGAAACTATACGTAGTAAAGAAGGACTGCGAGACTTACCTTTGTTCGTATCAGAAAGCGTTTGAATAATATCGCTATCAACGAATTCTGCAGTATTCAAAAACACGTTCGGCAAAAGAATGCAGCGAGAGTGGCTACGAGGTCTGGTTTGAAAGAACAACGCCAAATAATAGAATTAATGACAGTCTTTGTGACCACGAAGAGTTCTGCTTATCAGAACAATGTCTGTCAGTCTAATGTGCGATGAAATCTTTCGCTCATTCCGTTAGGAAATGTGCGATAAGCAGTTGTGCTGTTCTTTTGAAATCCGAGTTCTAATTAGAATTGTTGTACTTGGTCAAATGTTATAATGTGAGTCACCTCGAAACTGGACGTCCATTGGTTGATGAACGTCAATGATATGTTGGCGGCTGAAATATCACGTAGCGGTGATCAACCGATGCACAACTAGGCGCGCGAACACTTTCTACTGCATTCTATTGAGAATACGGAGCTGATCTATATTCGCGACCAAAAGCCTGACAATCGCGTGTGCGTGCTGAGCCATCGCCTGAGTGCGAGGGGTTGGCGGCCTTCCGCTGTGCAGAGGAACTGAGCCTCGCGTCGCCCAGATGTTCGAGTGGGGCGTGGCACAGCTCATCCTCATAGGCACGCTACCAGTAAGGATTCGAGGGGCAACATGTGAAAGTTGGGTGGATGGGGTTGCTTCCAAGAGAGTGCTGCGCGTCACCGCGTCTGGCAGCTCGCGTGGCGACCACCGCTTCCTTCCGGTGGCTCAGCGGCGCTCCTCAAAGTCATCAGCCGCCCCCCTGGTCCCCCGTACGAACGCTTCCTGACGTTCTTGTAGAGCGCTGCATCCAAAACGTTCACAGCACTGCCACCGCCAGTGCAACGCCTTGCTCATTCAGCGGCATCCGCTAACGCCGCAACCGTCAACTCTTCTGAGCGAAGAACTTCACAACGAAGCCAGCTGAGCCGCCTCAATGGCGGACCCGAAAGAAAGAACCCAGGGCGCATTTCCATCAAGCTGCCACCCCTGCATCCAGAGTAGGGCACTATATGCTTAAAATGGAGCTAGTCCCACTTTTGTTGAACTCTGAAGTGTCCAAAATTATAAAACCTCGACATCTCCATTCAACTACATTATTGAAGATGTAGCCTTTGGCCATAAAACTTGTCCTTCAAAGGAATATCTTTTAAGAAAGTCAAGTACTTGTTTCGAAAATAACAGTAATTTTTGCGTAATTTTGGGTTAAATGTACGCAATTTTAAAAAATATGATTTTGTCACTAAGGGCTCCAATGTTTTCTTAATATTTTCACCGGATAGAGCAAACGCGGCTAAAAAATAGCGCATGTCTTATTTTCGTTAATATTTCTAAATATTCTAAAATTGAAAAAGCTGTAATTAACGCCAGAATATATATGCTTTTGGAGTATAACTGGCTTTCTAGATGCCACGTACTTCTTTTTTTCCATCGTTACACTCGTTATTAAGAATGGTGCTCTTCATGAGGATTTATTCCCTTCCATCCCTTTCTTCTTTTCCAGGAATCCTCCTCCTCCCCGTCTGCCCAGTCTCTCCATGTGCCCTTCTGCAGGTCTTCTCAGAGAGCTTTCTCTTCGCGCACTATGCTCTGCAGTTTTCTATTGATTTTCCACAACGTCCTTTTCTCATTTATGTTTTCGACAGCGCTTGCAAATATTCATTAGTTGTAGAGTTCGCAAGATAAGTGACCGGCGGCGATTGTTCTTGTTTTATTAGCAATAACCACGATGTGAATAATACTATAAAGTATTGAATTAAATACTCTTCAATTCATTTAAAAGTGCACTTTTACATTTACAGAGCTATTAATGTAGAATCATGTTTTAGCTATTTCCCCTATGCTTGACAAAATTATAGTGTCTTTATAGCCAAATTGGTAGTTAATCAAAACAGCTACGTTAAAACGAAGACGCAGTTTGATGGAAAAAGCTTGAAGTCTGTTGTCGTGATCTGCCGTTTCCTTTGTCAGTGCTAAGCGGAGACCTTCTCATACATTATCGCATGCACACTTCACGATTAGTTAGTGAAAAAAAGCTAATTTTAAATTTCGATCATAATTAAGGCCATAACACGTAATTTCAGATATGAAATAATGGTAAGCTGTACTCCTGAATGGGAACTTCAAAGTACATCCAGTTACATATTCACAAAATATGTTTTACTGGGTACAATTTTTAACAAATTTGGCATGGAATTTACAATTTTCTAAATTTTTGAGCAGCAGATGTAATCAGCAAGCGACACGCCCATTCCCAAAGCGGGATTTCGACAAGAGCTTCAAAACAAACTCATGCAACTGGACTGGAGCGATAACTTCATTGTAATCTGGGCTGTTGACGCCCAAAATTATGTTGAACACCTGACAGAAATACAGAGAGAGCGCTAAAGAATGCCCTAAACGTGTTTTATCGACGTATCGGGAAATAATTACCACAATGGGAAACACGAGTAATGAGAAAAACATTGGAAAGGCTATTACGGCATAATTTTCCGAAGTACATGAAAAATGAACATCGTTTCCATGTAATTTTTAAAGGTTGTTCAAAATTAACATTATAAACGTTGTTCGCAATTTTTCAATTTATTTTCTGTCTGTGCTTTCGAGTTAACGGTTTTGTGCTTAGTAAAATTCTTCACTTATTTTTGTAGCTTTGTTTTCCTCTTCCAGTTCATTCGGCATTTCTTTACCTACATCACTCAATACTACAAATTGTTGACATTATTAATGGCATTTGATAATTTACACTTTAAATTACGAAATAATGATAACCAATTCTCATGTAATATTAAACAAAATGCACGTGATAAAAATGGTGGAAACATTAAATTTCTTATCTCTTCCAGAAGCGAAGAGAATTAGCTGTGAATAGCATCTGCTGCGTAACACATTTCCTCGCGTTGTGGCTCCGGTTGAAAAGCCTTCCGGCGCCGCTTTCAACGCAGCAACAACGTAATTCCCGCGCGCGCATTTTTAACGCGACGCACCGCGCCGTATCAGCGCGGAACGGTCTCGCTTGGACAGCGCGCGAATGGCGCTATAAAAAACGCAGCTTAAAGAGATGGTCCTCAGACGCAGGGCGCGCTGGGGCGTATGAGCCGCAGGGTTTGGCGGAAGGGCGAGGGCAGGAGGCTGCGACTGGAGATGTAGGCGGCCGGGGAACGGCGCCGTCACCTTTAATAGAAACTAACTTGCATAAAAAACGAGCTCCAGATTTGATGTGATAGTTCTGACGTCGAAATAATCTAGCACCTCCTCTGTTCTCTAATTCAGCGAAATGAGGGCTCAAGAAAACGCGCGAGGTTGATAACCGATTCTGCCATAATTTTTCTAAATAAAATGTCGGCTTATGTGAAAATTTTCCTTGTGCGACTGTCACGTATAACCTAAATATTCTACAAAATTATCGACGAGAATGGAAATAATTGGTTCTGATTAAATGAAAACATTCTAAGAATATACGTACGGAAAGTCTTTAAATTCAAGACGTTCTTACTTGGCCAATGGGCATCTCCTCCATCATGTACGCATATTCCTGGTTCCACGAATAGGGTCAAATGTCTACCAGGAAGCCTTTGGGAATAAGTAAAAATGTATGCTGTATGTTGGGAAGAATGGTTGAAGTTTTCAGCGAATCACTCTCCCCAGAGATTTTCCAACTCCAATGTTAACTTAAGGAGTCTTGCACGTATTTCTACTTCACAGTTCGAGAATTTCTTATAAAATAACTCGCGCAATAAGTTTTAAACATCCAACCAACGTCTTGTCAGCAGTTATGTGAGGTTCCAACATCAATCACGGCCTCCGTAAAATAAATTCGGTGATTCGATACGAGGCCTTTTATAACGTGACCATATTTTTTAGATTATGTTCTTTTATAGGATGATATTCAGTGGAGAATGAGAAAATGTTCCGAACTTTCCAAATTAATTATATTTTCCAAGTAGAATACTCCCACTGTAATAGATCTACTAATCTTTGGCGGTCAGGTGAGCATGTGCCCCACTAAAAGTCCGCCCCAAGGAGCGCAAGTGCTGTATGAGACACTTGCCGATGCGTGCGAGAGGGTGCAATCGTGCGCGTTAATCCCGCGGAGGCAACGCTGCGCTGCTGGCGCTTGGGGTGGGGGTGGAGGGGATGCGACACTAAATCAATTGACGGATGCGCACCCGGAGCAGTAAAGAACGCAGAGGCGAGGTTGGGGTGCGTGGGCGAGGAGGGGCGGGGTGTGGTGGGGTAGGGTGGTGCAGGGTGATGCGTGGCGTGGCGAAGGGCGTAGGGCGACGGGCGACAGTTGAGGGGCGCGGGGTGGGGGGGTGGGGCGAGGGGCGAGGGGCGAGGGGCGAGGGGCGAGGGGCGAGGGGCGAGGGGCGAGGGGCGAGGGGCGAGGGGCGAGGGGCGAGGAGCAGAGTAGTGGACCCTGCCCGCCACCAATCATCGTTTGCGATGGCGCTGCCAGCGTATTTCAACAGCGACCGCAGCGCTCTCGCCGCCTCCACGGATCCCCCGCGGAAAACTACAAGTTTATCACTCGCGCCAACATTTGCCTCCGATGGCCACTGGATCAATGTTACGCCCCCTCTCACAAAACACGTTTTCCAAACAAATTACACCTAACAATATTGCTCAGCAAATCAGTTACTTTACTGCGGGAATCTGGAAAAAGACGATTGGAAAAAGTAATTACATTAATCAGTTGATAAGTCAGAAAAAGCTTATCATGTTCTGACTGATATTCTAGGAGCATCAAGGGAAGAAAAAAATTAAATTCCATGTTCAGGATCTCCCGTCAATGTCAATGTTAACACATTTCATAGTAGTTAAAACGCTGATTAGATCCAGCAATAGTTTTTACAATTCCTAACCTGCGAATACAACACACAGCACTGCGTAAAGTTCTCCTTAAAGGAAGAAACATACTACTAGCGGTGAGCCGAGTAAAGTTAAAACTTCCGGAAATGAGAACGAAATCATGAAAATGAATTACATCAGAAGTTGTTATAAAAATCGAAAATATAAAAAAAATATTTATTCGGTTAACAAAATTACCAAGTATAAGGTGGTATAATTTTGGTTAATCGCAAGGCAATCAAGAAGAAATATAATGATAAAATTGGCCTAAAAACTCATGAAAGGAATATTAAAGTTTTTTTTTAAAGTGTGTGTGTGTGTGTAATTTAATTGTCAGTTACAGTGGTATGAACATAACATGAAGACTATATATATATATGTTATTATATACCACTTATATACCACACTATATATTCATGTTATGTTCATACCACTGTAACTGACAATTAAATTATAATTTATATATATATATATACATATATATATATATATATATATATATATATATATATGATCTTCATATTATGTTCATACCGCCTTAACTGACAACTAAATTCTTCTAGACTGAGGAACCAGCACCAACCAATGACCTTCAAATAGAAAGAGCCTAATAGAAAATGCACGATGATATCCAAACGCGAGACTTATTCAGGCGAACGCGAGCAGAAGAGGAAAGGACATCGGATTAAACAGTGAAACTTGGCAGCGGATGAAGGGCGCAGCGAAGGCGGATGGATTATTCCCTTCTGCGTGGGCGCTGTGCGCGGGATTAGGATTAGGATTAGGATTGCCTCGCGGCGCAGGGGGCGGAGACCCGGCCTCCTGGCCTAATAGAAAATGCACGATGATATCCAAACGCGAGACTTATTCAGGCGAACGCGAGCAGAAGAGGAAAGGACATCTGATTAAACAGTGAAACTTGGCAGCGGATGAAGGGCGCAGCGAAGGCGGATGAATTATTCCCTTCTGCGTGGGGGCTGTGCGCGGGATTAGGATTAGGATTAGGATTGCCTCGCGGCGCAGGGGGCGGAGACCTGGCCTCCTGGCCTAATAGAAAATGCACGATGATATCCAAACGCGAGACTTATTCAGGCGAACGCGAGCAGAAGAGGAAAGGACATCCGATTAAACAGTGAAACTTGGCAGCGGATGAAGGGCGCAGCGAAGGCGGATGAATTATTCCCTTCTGCGTGGGCGATGTGCGCGGGCTTAGGATTAGGATTAGGATTGCCTCGCGGCGCAGGGAACGGAGACCCGGCCTCCTGGCCTAATAGAAAATGCACGATGATATCCAAACGCGAGACTTATTCAGGGGAACGCGAGCAGAAGAGGAAAGGACATCCGATTAAACAGTGAAACTTGGCAGCGGATGAAGGGCGCAGCGAAGGCGGATGAATTATTCCCTTCTGCGTGGGCGCTGTGCGCGGGATTAGGATTAGGATTAGGATTGCCTCGCGGCGCAGGGGGCGGAGACCCGGCCTCCTGGCCTAATAGAAAATGCACGGTGATATCCAAACGCGAGACTTATTTAGGCGAACGCGAGCAGAAGAGGAAAGGACATCGGATTAAACAGTGAAACTTGGCAGCGGATGAAGGGCGCAGCGAAGGCGGATGAATTATTCCCTTCTGCGCGGGCGCTGTGCGTGGGATTAGGATTAGGATTAGGATTGCCTCGCGGCGCAGGGGGCGGAGACCCGGCCTCCTGGCCTAATAGAAAATGCACGATGATATCCAAACGCGAGACTTATTCAGGCGAACGCGAGCAGAAGAGGAAAGGACATCGGATTAAACAGTGAAACTTGGCAGCGGATGAAGGGCGCAGCGAAGGCGGATGAATTATTCCCTTCTGCGTGGGCGCTGTGCACGGGCGAGGAGCGAATCCTTGTGAGGATTAGGATTAGGATTGCCTCGCGGCGCAGGGGCTAATAGAAAATGCACGATGATATCCAAACGCGAGACTTATTCAGGCGAACGCGAGCAGAAGAGGAAAGGACATCGGATTAAACAGTGAAACTTGGCAGCGGATGAAGGGCGCAGCGAAGGCGGATGAATTATTCCCTTCTGCGAGGGCGCTGTGCGCGCGATTAGGATTAGGATTAGGATTGCCTCGCGGCGCAGGGGGCGGAGACCCGGCCTCCTGGCCTAATAGAAAATGCACGATGATATCCAAACGCGAGACTTATTCAGGCGAACGCGAGCAGAAGAGGAAAGGACATCGGATTAAACAGTGAAACTTGGCAGCGGATGAAGGGCGCAGCGAAGGCGGATGAATTATTCCCTTCTGCGTGGGCGCTGTGCGCGGGATTAGGATTAGGATTAGGATTAGGATTGCCTCGCGGCACAGGGGGCGGTGACCCGGCCTCCTGGCCTAATAGAAAATGCACGATGACATCCAAACGCGACACTTATTCAGGCGAACGCGAGCAGAAGAGGAAAGGACATCCGATTAAATAGTGAAACTTGGCAGCGGATGAAGGGCACAGCAAAGGCGGATGGATTATACCCTTCTGCGTGGGCGCTGTGCGCGGGATTAGGATTAGGATTGCCTCTCGGCGCAGGGAACGGAGACCCGGCCTCCTGGCCTAATAGAAAATGCACGATGATATCCCAACGCGAGATTTATTCAGGCGAACGCGAGCAGAAGAGGAAAGGACATCGGATTAAACAGTGAAACTTGGCAGCGGATGAAGGGCGCAGCGAGGGCAGATGAATTATTCCCTTCTGCGGGGGCGCTGTGCGCGGGATTAGGATTAGGATTGCCTCGCGGCGCAGGGAGCGGAGACCCGGCCTCCTGGCCAAATAGAAATTGCACGATGATATCCAAACGCGAGACTTATTCAGGCGAACGCGAGCAGAAGAGGAAAGGACATCGGATTAAACAGTGAAACTTGGCAGCGGATGAAGGGCGCAGCGAAGCGGATGGATTATTCCCTTCTGCGTGGGCGCTGTGCGCGGGATTAGGATTAGGATTAGGATTGCCTCGCGGCGCAGGGGGCGGAGACCCGGCCTCCTGGCCTAATAGAAAATGCACGATGATATCCAAACGCGAGACTTATTCAGGCGAACGCGAGCAGAAGAGGAAAGGACATCGGATTAAACAGTGAAACTTGGCAGCGGATGAAGGGCGCAGCGAAGGCGGATGAATTATTCCCTTCTGCGTGGGCGCTGTACGCGGGATTAGGATTAGGATTAGGATTGCCTCGCGGCGCAGGGGGCGGACACCCGGCCTCCTGGCCTAATAGAAAATGCACGATGATATCCAAACGCGAGACTTATTCAGGCGAACGCGAGCAGAAGAGGAAAGGACATCGGATTAAACAGTGAAACTTGGCAGCGGATGAAGGGCGCAGCGAAGGCGGATGAAATATTCCCTTCTGCGTGGGCGCTGTGCACGGATTTATCAGGATTAGATTGCCTCGGCGGCGCAGGGGGCGGAGACCTGGCCTCCTGGCCTAATAGGAAAATGCACGATGATATCCAAACGCGAGACTGTTCAGGCGAACGCGTGAGAGCGTAAAGAGGAAAGCGGACATCGGATTAAACAGTGAAACTTGGCAGCGGATGAAGGGCGCAGCGAAGGCGGATGAATTATTCCCTTCTGCGTGGGCGCTGTGCGCGGGATTAGGATTAGGATTAGGATTGCCTCGCGGCGCAGGGGGCGCAGACCCGGCCTCCTGGCCTAATAGAAAATGCACGATGATATCCAAACGCGAGACTTATTCAGGCGAACGCGAGCAGAAGAGGAAAGGACATCGGATTAAACAGTGAAACTTGGCAGCGGATGAAGGGCGCAGCGAAGGCGGATGAATTTAGTTCCCCTTCTGCGTGGCGCGCTGTGCGCGGATTATGATTAATATTAGATTGCCCTCGCGGCAGCAGGGGTGAGACCCGGCCTCCTGGCCTAATAGAAATGCACGATGCTATCCAAACGCGAGACTTATTCATAGGCGAACGCGAGCAGAAGAGGAAAGGACATCGATTAAACAGTGAAACTCTGGCAGCGGATGAAGGCGCAGCGAAGGCGGATGAATTATTCTTCTGCGTGGGCGCTGCGCGGGATTAGGATTAGGATTAGGATTGCCTCGCGGCGCAGGGGGCGGAGACCCGGCCTCCTGGCCTAATAGAAAATGCACGATGATATCCAAACGCGAGACTTATTCAGGTGAACGCGAGCAGAAGAGGAAAGGACATCCGATTAAACAGTGAAACTTGGCAGCGGATGAAGGGCGCAGCGAAGGCGGATGAATTATTCCCTTCTGCGCGGGCGCTGTGCGCGGGATTAGGATTAGGATTGCCTCGCGGCGGAGGGGGCGGAGACCCGGCCTCCTGGCCTAATAGAAAATGCACGATGATATCCAAACGCGAGACTTATTCAGGCGAACGCGAGCAGAAGAGGAAAGGACAGCGGATTAAACAGTGAAACTTGGCAGCGGATGAAGGGCGCAGCGAAGGCGGATGAATTATTCCCTTCTGCGCGGGCGCTGTGCGTGGGATTAGGATTAGGATTAGGATTGCCTCGCGGCGCAGGGGGCGGAGACCCGGCCTCCTGGCCTAATAGAAAATGCACGATGATATCCAAACGCGAGACTTATTCAGGGGAACGCGTGCAGAAGAGGAAAGGACATCGGATTAAACAGTGAAACGTGGCAGCGGATGAAGGGCGCAGCGAAGGCGGATGAATTATTCCCTTCTGCGTGGGCGCTGTGCGCGGGATTAGGATTAGGATTAGGATTAGGATTGCCTCGCGGCACAGGGGGCGGTGACCCGGCCTCCTGGCCTAATAGAAAATGCACGATGACATCCAAACGCGACACTTATTCAGGCGAACGCGAGCAGAAGAGGAAAGGACATCCGATTAAATAGTGAAACTTGGCAGCGGATGAAGGGCACAGCAAAGGCGGATGGATTATACCCTTCTGCGTGGGCGCTGTGCGCGGGATTAGGATTAGGATTGCCTCTCGGCGCAGGGAACGGAGACCCGGCCTCCTGGCCTAATAGAAAATGCACGATGATATCCCAACGCGAGATTTATTCAGGCGAACGCGAGCAGAAGAGGAAAGGACATCGGATTAAACAGTGAAACTTGGCAGCGGATGAAGGGCGCAGCGAGGGCAGATGAATTATTCCCTTCTGCGGGGGCGCTGTGCGCGGGATTAGGATTAGGATTGCCTCGCGGCGCAGGGAGCGGAGACCCGGCCTCCTGGCCAAATAGAAATTGCACGATGATATCCAAACGCGAGACTTATTCAGGCGAACGCGAGCAGAAGAGGAAAGGACATCGGATTAAACAGTGAAACTTGGCAGCGGATGAAGGGCGCAGCGAAGCGGATGGATTATTCCCTTCTGCGTGGGCGCTGTGCGCGGGATTAGGATTAGGATTAGGATTGCCTCGCGGCGCAGGGGGCGGAGACCCGGCCTCCTGGCCTAATAGAAAATGCACGGTGATATCCAAACGCGAGACTTATTTAGGCGAACGCGAGCAGAAGAGGAAAGGACATCGGATTAAACAGTGAAACTTGGCAGCGGATGAAGGGCGCAGCGAAGGCGGATGAATTATTCCCTTCTGCGCGGGCGCTGTGCGCGGGATTAGGATTAGGATTAGGATTGCCTCGCGGCGCAGGGGGCGGAGACCCGGCCTCCTGGCCTAATAGAAAATGCACGATGATATCCAAACGCGAGACTTATTCAGGCGAACGCGAGCAGACGAGGAAAGGACATCGGATTAAACAGTGAAACTTGGCAGCGGATGAAGGGCGAAGTGAAGGCGGATGAATTATTCCCTTCTGCGTGGGCGCTGTGCGCGGGATTAGGATTAGGATTAGGATTGCCTCGCGGCGCAGGGGGCGGAGACCCGGCCTCCTGGCCTAATAGAAAATGCACGATGATATCCAAACGCGAGACTTATTCAGGCGAACGCGAGCAGAAGAGGAAAGGACATCCGATTAAATAGTGAAACTTGGCAGCGGATGAAGGGCGAAGTGAAGGCGGATGAATTATTCCCTTCTGCGTGGGCGCTGTGCGCGGGATTAGGATTAGGATTGCCTCGCGGCGCAGGGAACGGAGACCCGGCCTCCTGGCCTAATAGAAAATGCACGGTGATATCCAAACGCGAGACTTATTCAGGCGAACGCGAGCAGAAGAGGAAAGGACATCGGATTAAATAGTGAACTTGGCAGCGGATGAAGGGCGAAGTGAGGCGGATGAATTATTCCCTTCTGCGTGGGCGCTGTGCGCGGGATTAGGATTAGGATTAGGATTGCCTCGCGGCGCAGGGGGCGGAGACCCGGCCTCCTGGCCTAATAGAAAATGCACGATGATATCCAAACGCGAGACTTATTCAGGCGAACGCGAGCAGAAGAGGAAAGGACATCCGATTAAATAGTGAAACTTGGCAGCGGATGAAGGGCGAAGTGAAGGCGGATGAATTATTCCCTTCTGCGTGGGCGCTGTGCGCGGGATTAGGATTAGGATTGCCTCGCGGCGCAGGGAACGGAGACCCGGCCTCCTGGCCTAATAGAAAATGCACGGTGATATCGAAACGCGAGACTTATTCAGGCGAACGCGAGCAGAAGAGGAAAGGACATCGGATTAAATAGTGAAACTTGGCAGCGGATGAAGGGCGAAGTGAAGGCGGATGAATTATTCCCTTCTGCGTGGGCGCTGTGCGCGGGATTAGGATTAGGATTGCCTCGCGGCGCAGGGAATAGAGACCCGGCCTCCTGGCCTAATAGAAAATGCACGGTGATATACAAACGCGAGACTTATTCAAGCGAACGCGAGCAGAAGAGGAAAGGACATCCGATTAAATAGTGAAACTTGGCAGCGGATGAAGGGCGAAGTGAAGGCGGATGAATTATTCCCTTCTGCGTGGGCGCTGTGCGCGGGATTAGGATTAGGATTGCCTCGCGGCGCAGGGAACGGAGACCCGGCCTCCTGGCCTAATAGAAAATGCACGGTGATATCCAAACGCGAGACTTATTCAGGCGAACGCGAGCAGAAGAGGAAAGGACATCTGATTAAACAGTGAAACTTGGCAGCGGATGAAGGGCGCAGCAAAGGCGGATGAATTATTCCCTTCTGCGAGGGCGCTGTGCGCGGGATTAGGATTAGGATTAGGATTGCCTCGCGGCGCAGGGGGCGGAGACCCGGCCTCCTGGCCTAATAGAAAATGCACGATGATATCCAAACGCGAGACTTATTCAGGTGAACGCGAGCAGAAGAGGAAAGGACATCCGATTAAACAGTGAAACTTGGCAGCGGATGAAGGGCGCAGCGAAGGCGGATGAATTATTCCCTTCTGCGTGGGCGCTGTGCGCGGGATTAGGATTAGGATTGCCTCGCGGCGCAGGGAACGGAGACCCGGCCTCCTGGCCTAATTAAAAATGCACGATGATATCCAAACGCGAGACTTATTCAGGCGAACGCGAGCAGAAGAGGAAAGGACATCGGATTAAACAGTGTAACTTGGCAGCGGATGAAGGGCGCAGCGAGGGCGGATGAATTATTCCCTTCTGCGTGGGCGCTGTGCGCGGGATTAGGATTAGGATTAGGATTGCCTCGCGGCACAGGGGGCGGAGACCCGGCCTCCTGGCCTAATAGAAAATGCACGATGATATCCAAACGCGAGACTTATTCAGGCGAACGCGAGCAGAAGAGGAAAGGACATCGGATTAAACAGTGAAACTTGGCAGCGGATGAAGGGCGCAGCGAAGGCGGATGAATTATTCCCTTCTGCGAGGGCGCTGTGCGCGCGATTAGGATTAGGATTAGGATTGCCTCGCGGCGCAGGGAACGGAGACCCGGCCTCCTGGCCTAATAGAAAATGCACGATGATATCCAAACGCGAGACTTATTCAGGCGAACGCGAGCAGAAGAGGAAAGGACATCGGATTAAACAGTGAAACTTGGCAGCGGATGAAGGGCGCAGCGAAGGCGGATGGATTATTCCCTTCTGCGTGGGCGCTGTGCGCGGGATTAGGATTAGGATTAGGATTGCCTCGCGGCGCAGGGAACGGAGACCCGGCCTCCTGGCCTAATAGAAAATGCACGATGATATCCAAACGCGAGACTTATTCAGGCGAACGCGAGCAGAAGAGGAAAGGACATCGGAGTAAACAGTGAAACTTGGCAGCGGATGAAGGGCGCAGCGAAGGCGGATGAATTATTCCCTTCTGCGTGGGCGCTGTGCGCGGGATTAGGATTAGGATTAGGATTGCCTCGCGGCGCAGGGGGCGGAGACCCGGCCTCCTGGCCTAATAGAAAATGCACGATGATATCCAAACGCGAGACTTATTCAGGCGAACGCGAGCAGAAGAGGAAAGGACATCGGATTAAACAGTGAAACTTGGCAGCGGATGAAGGGCGCAGCGAAGGCGGATGAATTATTCCCTTCTGCGTGGGCGCTGTGCGCGGGATTAGGATTAGGATTAGGATTGCCTCGCGGCGCAGGGGGCGGAGACCCGGCCTCCTGGCCTAATAGAAAATGCACGATGATATCCAAACGCGAGACTTATTCAGGCGAACGCGAGCAGAAGAGGAAAGGACATCGGATTAAACAGTGAAACTTGGCAGCGGATGAAGGGCGCAGCGAAGGCGGATGAATTATTCCCTTCTGCGTGGGCGCTGTGCGCGGGATTAGGATTAGGATTAGGATTGCCTCGCGGCGCAGGGGGCGGAGACCCGGCCTCCTGGCCTAATAGAAAATGCACGATGATATCCAAACGCGAGACTTATTCAGGCGAACGCGAGCAGAAGAGGAAAGGACATCGGATTAAACAGTGAAACTTGGCAGCGGATGAAGGGCGCAGCGAAGGCGGATGAATTATTCCCTTCTGCGTGGGCGCTGTGCGCGGGATTAGGATTAGGATTAGGATTGCCTCGCGGCGCAGGGGGCGGAGACCCGGCCTCCTGGCCTAATAGAAAATGCACGATGATATCCAAACGCGAGACTTATTCAGGCGAACGCGAGCAGAAGAGGAAAGGACATCCGATTAAACAGTGCAACTTGGCAGCGGATGAAGGGCGCAGCGAAGGCGGATGAATTATTCCCTTCTGCGTGGGCGCTGTGCGCGGGATTAGGATTAGGATTAGGATTGCCTCGCGGCGCAGAGGGCGGAGACCCGGCCTCCTGGCCTAATAGAAAATGCACGATGATATCCAAACGCGAGACATATTCAGGCGAACGCGAGCAGAAGAGGAAAGGACATCGGTTTAAACAGTGAAACTTGGCAGCGGATGAAGGGCGCAGCGAAGGCGGATGAATTATTCCCTTCTGCGTGGGCGCTGTGCGCAGGATTAGGATTAGGATTAGGATTGCCTCGCGGCGCAGGGGGCGGAGACCCGGCCTCCTGGCCTAATAGAAAATGCACGATGATATCCAAACGCGAGACTTATTCAGGCGAACGCGAGCAGAAGAGGAAAGGACATCGGATTAAACAGTGAAACTTGGCAGCGGATGAAGGGCGCAGCGAAGGCGGATGAATTATTCCCTTCTGCGCAGGCGCTGTGCGTGGGATTAGGATTAGGATTAGGATTGCCTCGCGGCGCAGGGAACGGAGACCCGGCCTCCTGGCCTAATAGAAAATGCACGATGATATCCAAACGCGAGTCTTATTCAGGCGAACGCGAGCAGAAGAGGAAAGGACATCGGATTAAACAGTGAAACTTGGCAGCGGATGAAGGGCGCAGCGAAGGCGGATGAATTATTCCCTTCTGCGTGGGCGCTGTGCGCGGGATTAGGATTAGGATTAGGATTGCCTCGCGGCGGAGGGGGTTGAGACTCGGCCTCCTGACATCCTCCAAGGAAGACGCGCCGTCGTCAAGGAGACATGAACAGCTGCTAATGATGCTCGGGCAAAGCTAGACTGCTGTGAAGCGGAATTACCACTGCAAAGGCAAGGGTGCGTTTGGCGACAGTGTATTTTACGAGATACTAATTCACATTTTTAAATGGTAATTTAAAAAATAATCGTCCCAAAACACTATTCTATGTCCTCACACAATAGCTTAAAAATAGTAAAATAAATAAATAAATGTCTGTATGACCTCGTAGCGGCACCGGCCCGACTGGGACAAGTTCTAATCTCCCGAATGGTCTCCCGGCGTATGTGGTGATGTAGTGCTTGAAAATGTATCGGGATGAAAGGGGAAAAGCCGGGAAAAGAATGATGCCAGATGGTCCGTTTGTTGGGAGTATTTCTCCAGTATTAGACTGATGTTCTTTTTCTTCGCCAGATGCGGACGTTTCTTCAACAATTCCTTGTGAAAACAATCCAGTATTGCGGCGTAATGAACCATTTGTAGTTTTGTTCTTTTCCAGGTAGTCAAATATCACATCTTGCGAGTCCCAGAAAACAGCCGCCATAACTTTTCCTGCCGACGGAACTGTTTTCGCCTTCTTTGCAGCACATTCGTCAGAACAAATCTTCTGCCTGGATTGTTGTTTGGTCTCGCGTTGAAAATGGATCCACGTTTCATCAACTGCTACAGAACGCCTTAAAACTCGTTTGGATTATGTTTGAACATGTTCAAACACTCCTGTGAAATGGTCACACTTTTTCGCTTGTCAATCTTGAGCAGTCATGGCATCCATCTTGCCGAAAGCTTTCTCATACACAAATGCTCGTGTGGAATGTTGTTCACTCGTTCATACGAAGTGTTTCGCAATCTCTATCATTATACCAGCGGATTCGGTGGTATAACGATCAACTTACTGGACTGTTGTACCCGAGTTTGCGGATTCAAACCCTATCGAAGCCGTGGATTTTTAAGAGCGAAAAAATCGTTCGTACGCCTTCCTTCGGGGGGGGGGAAGTAATGCCGGCTGTTCCATGTAGTAGATTTACTGAATGTAAAAGATCAAGCCTAAAAGAAGCCTCTGAGCAAAATTGAGATCCGCGTGTTTCGTCCCCCCAAAAAATATTCCTTTCTCCGCTAGGTGGTGAAAGGAGCGTAGCGAAATTTGTTTGGTTTGACGGAAGAGCGGGCCTGATGGCCCGAGTCTCGCCACGTAAAATAAGGCATTCACTAACTACCATATCCCTTACTTTAATTCGGCGGTCTTCCATCACAAAATCGTGAATTTTGTTTACCATTTCATTTGTGACCTCAACCGACCATCCTGTGCGCTCCATCACTTGTGCTCAAACGACCACAAATAAATTCTGTGAACCACTTGTAGGCCATACCACACGACGGAGCAGTGTCTCCATAATCTTTTCTCAACGTCTCTTCAGTTTCTTGAAATGTTTCCATGCGAAAAGTAATGCTGTATCAACACTCGAAATTCATTTTTGTCCATTTTTGAAAAGCAACTCTCACCTGCTTTGGGACGCTCTCAACAATGATTTAACGAGCAGATGGCAACAATCACATGCAAGGGTTCTCAAATTGGAGGCAAGACTTCAGTGCCAACAATGAAGCTGGTAAGTGAGCGCGAACTATTGTCAAAGTCATGGACTTATCAGCCTCCGTATACGAAGGTTTTGACATTAACTCAAATAAGAATTAGAAAGGATGAAAGCATGAAAACGTGGAGAAAGGAGAAAACTCTGCGTTTGCAATATGTAAATTTTCCAAGTATACAAATTGTGAACCAACTTGTTAGAACGATTGTCTTTTTTTAAATCATTGATTTTATTTTTAGAAGTACGTCAAATAGGATCAAGATTTATAATGTCCATATAATCGTATCATTGTATAGTAATTGTTTATTCAGTGAAACTATAATATATTATATTGCTAAATTGTAAAACGTTGACACATTGTTTGCTTAATTGACGTCCGTATTACGGCGTGATCGGATATAAAGGGAATGTATTTACTTTTTCATACAGCAATACTGTTTGTGTACTTTTTTTACTTGAATTAATATGTGGTAATTTTAACACATCATTACTTTTGTGTAATTTGATTCGGTTTAATTTTCAAATTCATATGTGATTCTTTTCGCTGCACTCGCATCTGTATTGTGTTTACAAATATTTTATTTACAAAATAAGCCTGTTTATTGTTAGTTTAGTGCGTGGGAACTTTCTTTGTCAAGCGGAGGCAAACATGACCTTCCCTGGGCGTCGCAGGTGGTGCGGGAGCAGGGAAGGCGGAGCGGAGCGCTGTCGATTCCGAGAAATCGCGTTAATCCTAGCATAGCAGCAGCAGAGCGGGGGGGGGAGGGTAGCGTGGCCTGGGATCCGCGCGTGTGTTTGCGCTGCGAGGCGGAGGCGCCGCACTCGCTCTCTGGTGGGGAGCGTTCGTGTTGCGTTCAGCCGCCGGCGGATGCAACATTAAGCGCCTGCGGCGGCGACGGAGGCGCGCTCGTGCAGGGAGGCGAGAAAGCAGGGAGGGAGTAGGCGGAGTTGGAATTGGAAGAGGCAATAGACAGAGAAGGTGGACAAATTCCTGCGCCGGTTGCACTACTAAAGACGGTGACTTGTGTGGTGGGGAAGATGGAAATGGAAAATCAGCAAGAAATCGAAAAGTCTGCGAAAACGAAGATGAAGGCGTCGGTAATGTAGGAGGCAATGGTGAAGATGAAAAAGGTGAAGGTGATGGTGAAGAGATCGGGGAAGGTGAATGAAAGTGATGAGATGTGGAGAAGGCTTTAGAGATCTAGATGGTGGAGGTACAGCCAACGGAGATGCCCATGAAGGGAGCTGTGAAGGACCACACACGGAGACAATGGAGGTGATTGGGATGGAGGAGGCGACCGTAGAATTTGAACCGTAGGACGAGGAGTTGAAGGCGAAATTGAGATGGCGGAAGGTGCTTTAAAAAGATCAAAACGATTCCATTTTCAACGATCATTTAATTTCACAGTTCTCCATTGAATGTGGTCTTTCTCCTGTACCCGAATACATCAGATTTTGCTAGCGTATGTATTATTTACTCTGTAATTGTTTACTCAGATTAAATCAAGGAAATTTAATTGGAGAAAAGTAAATTTAATTTGAGGAGATAAGCTGAAGAATCGACGAAGTCACAAAGCACGACTTAGAGGAAAAGGATATCCCAATTTACTATTATATGGACGAAAGAAACAAAAATCTATCTGGTGTGATAAACATAGAAATTAAAGGAGGCTCAGAATACATGTCTAGTCGCTAAAGTCAAATGGAATGTTAGAGAAATTAATTTATCTGGCAAATGATACATTTAAATGAAACTTTTCCAGAAATAAATGTTCTGGGTGTTTCCTTTTTCAGAGAGGAATCCCATCATAAATTCTGAAGTGATAGGGCGGAGATCTTGTGGTAATTCATGATAAAATATCTGGGGTACAAGAGGCATCAATCACAATAGTAGGTTTTCATAAATTTACTTTAAAGAAAATTCAGCCATTCACATGTTTAGGGAGTTCCCCCCCCCCCAATCAGTAGCTCCAAGTAACACGGATTAAACATAATGGATTAAAAGTACTTACCACAAAATGGCGTCATACTAGAACTGTTCAGCATGGTTAATTAATGTGATTAATACATGTTACCTGAAGCCACTGGTGGGAAAAACATTCCGAAATACGTGAATGGCTTAATTTTCTGCAAAGTAATTTTATAGCGCCTCCTATTTGGGTTGACACCTCTTATATCCCGGATATTGATACTCCATTATGCTCGAATTACAGAAGTATTAATCCCTTTTGCGACAAGCTAGGTCTGATATTAAAATTTTAAATAGGAGTCCAATATGTTTATGGTAGATGCGCTTACTAGAATACGTACAATTATACTCAAAAAGTTTTCCGAATTCTTGTACGCACCCGCTTTAGAATTGGTGAAAATAGATAGAGATTTTTCAATTACTCCAGACGCCAATCAATTATATTACAAAAGAAATGTTTAAAACAAAATGTGAGCAGACGAAATGAAAGTCCTTTGAAGAGAAGTAACCAGTATATTGAGGCTGCAAAATTGGGGAGAGCATCAGAGATTTGGGAGAGCAACAGGCGACAATTCAGGTTGACAATAAGGTTCGTGCCCTTTTCCTCCCTTGCCACAAGGAAAAATTTTGAAAGAATTATTTAAGAACTATTAGTTTACCTTAGCGTACGAATTATTGAGTACTGAAGAAGTAGTGTTACCTCGTCTGGGGAGAAAGTTTTTTGTCGTACTTCGGGCGTAATACAGTGTCAAGAAAGGCTTCAAAAACTGTTCACAGAGTCTACACAGCTGTCAGGTAGACCGCTATCAATATCACATTCTAGCTTTTATTTACTTCGCTCTTTACATGGGCACGGTGTGGAAACCACGGCTTCGGCTTCTCGATCTTCAAACAACGCGATCCCACCGCGTCTTATTTGAAACGGCGTTGATTCTCGGAATGTTGACAAAATGAAATGCTGTCTGGTCGCTTCCCAGAAGCTGGCGCAATCTTGCAAGCGTCTTTGAAAGCAGTTCAAATTTTCAAAGCAGTTTCAGTCCTTTCAAAAGTTTCTTACGAAAGTCATGTGGCCTTTCTCTCTGGAAGCCCGCCCGCGGTTTTTACAGAAAAAAATATTGTATGTTCAACACGGGACGTTTAAAATGTATACCTATTGCTGTTAATTAGCGCCAAGGTATTGTTATAAATTATTGAATTCCAAGTAGGGTGCCATATTTGAATTAATTTTGGCCACCAATGTGCCAACACAGTACATGAGGTAATTAAAAGTATCGTCTAAGAAGTGTATGAAATACAGATGTTCTCTGAGTGTCCCCTGTAACGGACCTCTTGGGGCTGTTGGTCTCTGGAAGGTATTATTTCGAGAATACATTTCTGGACGATGAAGTCCTTTCTCTCTTTCATCTTTCATAGTCTCTTTACAAACACGCCTGTTCTCTCCTGCTTTCCGCAATTAAATTTCGCAACTCGCTTGACTCTCCTGCCATACCCTGCCTTCCTTTTGGCTTAATTCAGGAAGAAAAAGGTGCATGATTTATCGGCCATCAGTTGGGCTGATTTCCAAATCTACCGTAGATGTCATCAAAATGCGTTTCACTAGGTGGATAGCGGGAAGGAATTATTCAAAAGACTCAGCACTTCAAACAGCGCGACAGATAGGACTAATATAAAAGCTCAAATGTACTCACCCATTTAAGCCTTAATTTGCCAAAGGTTACATAAGGATTCGTCGACAGAATTTTTCACAATTTCAAGAACTGCTACAGGTATTCCCAGTGTTTCTCCTCTTGGAGGAATTATCACATTCAACGTAATTTACGATTGTGCAGTCTCTCCGTGCGTTTGGATCGAAAAATGTTTTGCTAGTGGGTTGATTTTGAAAATGTGAAAAAAAACTCTTTGGAACTAGTAAGTACACTAAGTCTCTAACATTCACCTCTTTCAAGAGTAACGCTTCTTCAGGACTGTTTTGAAATGATATGGAGATTGAATAATTCATTCATAACGAAAAGATAACTAAAATTAAAATGAAAAACTAATTTGCATATCGTGAGGGTAGATCAATAAAGAGGTACTCTATTGTTTCAGTTATTTTGATATAAGCGTTTTTACGAACAGCATACTCTATACCTACGAAGTGAGGCACAAAAATGACCAAAAATGTCTCTGCAGTAACAGCTGATTTATGTATTGACCTACCCTCATGATGATTACTACTGAACAGCGAGGCTAATGTAAACATCGTCATTAATTTGCTGTAAGAATTATTAAATTTACCACAATACACCAATTATTACAATGTTGAAATGACCGAAATAAGATAAAAATGTGGAACGGAATATCAGAGGTGTGTAAATAATATGACTTACGGTGAAGTTACAGTTTTGCTACTCGGGGAAGCTCGTTGAAACCTACTGGAAACCCACAAGTGTTGTGGATCGTCTCTTCCTGGAGTGTAAGGATTTTGTACTTGCCTGCAAAAGGGAAAAAGAATTATACATTGAGAATCCTCCACCGAGTATTTTAAATAATAAAAGCAAAGCAAAAGAAAATGCATACATGACAATACAGCCGAAACAAACTTCACCGAACTCTTTTAGAACGAACAACTTCCTGTAAAGTAGACATTTGCAGATCCCAGAGCGAAGGGTGTCCGGTTCGAATCCTGCGTCGGTCTTATAGCGTATTATACTTATATGTGTGGGAAGCTCTCTCTAACTTTGTGTTATCCTTCAATCTCATCCTTTGACTGCCCGGAGAGCGTAACAGGAGCTTGGGACATCCAAGAGCGAGCTGTACGAGAGAGAGGAGTAAAGGGTAAAAAGAGCACAAGGATGAAGAAACAGAATTACGCGGTCCCTGGTATTAATAAACTAGTATTTGTAAATTGAACTCTATGATTGGCAGTGAACAAACGCACTGTGTTAAACCGTAACATTTCATACAATTCATTTATATATTATTTATTTTCTGGCTAATTTGACATTATGAATGCCACTGCCAATTGAATTAAACGATTTTTGGTTTGAAAATAAACAGTTTTTGGTGTGCTTATGATGTGTTGTTATAAAATGGATATAATTATGTTGTTGGTGGTTATTAGAATTGAGAATTTTCAACGGTTATGTGTAAAGTTTCTTTGATTTCGGTTAATTTTATGCGATTCACAAATATAAACATTTTGTTTAATCTTACCAAAGCAAATTCACGATCAATTTCATACGAAATAATGAGTAAACATGATACAACTAATTTTTGGTAATAAATACAAAATAATGTAAAATATCTCATTATCTTTGTGAGGATATTTTCATAATTTTATCGAGTACAACATTAAGCAGCAAACTCCAACAAAAATAACGAGCCATTTCTTGTTGCTTCTGGGATATTAGAGTTCCTATTTAACGGAGCAATTAACCTCATCTTAATAGTAAAACACTAAAAACGTTCCAATAAAAATCATAGTTCATATAAATTGGTCAGTTGTAACTGATCGTCAATGAAAAAGGTGCCATTGAACATGATCAACAAATCATCTCGTATGGACGCACAAAACATGATTTTAAATGTTGGAAATATTTTTTTTAGATTTACTCTATATTTTCGAATTCTTATATTTATTTCTACGTGGAGGATTCGAGTGCGTCTGAATATCATTTTTGAATTGTTTGATATGGACGACAAAAACTTTGTATTTGCTAAAGCCATTTATTTCCTTGATAAATGTTTAACATTAATTGCTAAATCTTTAAATAAACACAAAAATTCAGTTGAAGTATTCACAGAATCAAGTAATTCTCACTTAAAAAAATTTGAAACAACGCTATGCCATTTACTTACTCTTTAGCTCACTGATGTAATAACAGATTGGAACACTATAATACGAGTTTTCAGAGTTTACAAATAGGATTCTTTTAGTCAAAATGCGTATTTAAAGAATTTCATCGTTTGGCACGTGAATTTATCGAATGACTCATCACATTATCGTAGTGGCAAGAGAAAATCTAGGTGGAATTTCAAGCGAATAATTCCTTTCTATTGTAGCATCGTTTCCCAACATGCAAATTACCTAGGAACCCAATGGGAAATATTAGATAAGATTATTACTTCTGCAATTACGTGACCTAATTTGGTGGCAGAATATCTTAGCTTTACATGCATAAGCTTACTTTGACTAACAATAAGTTCCAAAAACGTAGTTAAATATGCGTCGAACATCAAGCAGATCATCTGTAGTTGCACAGTTAGTTAAGGGCAACAACACTTGCCATCGCAGACGCTGTGATCAGGGGGATTCGAGCCCCCACCGTTAGCCAAGGACAACAGTTGCCACCGCAGAATGATTATCAAGAAGAAAAGGGTTAAAAATAGGCCGATTGCATCTCACCTTTCTGAGGTTTCATATTTATATTGAGTTGTGAGCTATAAATCAAGAAATATGGAACCTACCCTTCACCGAACTACTTTCTATTTTCTCGCCTTACAAATACTTCGCAAGAAAAGTTATGTAATCGTGCGCCAGAAAACGGCGAATTTTGTTTTTTAATTTTACACACGACGTGTAGGATAAGCCTCAGATACAGAAATTTGTTAAACATTTAGTGTGCAAGAAGTGTACAAATTGCGTTAAGAAGAGAAAATCTCACAGCTCAGTTCCGCGAGTGCTCTGTCTGCGCCGCCGCTTCCATCGGGCGCAACGCAGCGCTCTCTTCAGGCGCAAAGGTGACAAATGCGCAGCGCCTCCCTTGCCACCTCCCTCTCATCCGGAGAAGACGACGTCGCGTATTGATTGTGGGCTGCAGCGACGTCCGTATTTCTCAAAGAGCCACACGTAAACTGTATTGACTGCGGCCGCCTCTCGTGGAATTCGCCTGACATATGAAACTGAATCGCCCTCCCGCCCGGCGGCGCTAGTGGCCGTGTTGGGGGAGAGGGTGAATGAGGAGGAAGGATGCAAAGATGGTTAGAGAAAAATGGAAAGAAAAGTGACGGTGAACGGGAAGAGGCATCGAGAGAGACGGAAAGAGGTTGGGCCAAGCCGGAATGAAGTGTCAGCAGAGTGAGGACAGTGGTCAGTAGGGTGACGGTAAGAAAGGAAAAGTAGACAATGCAGAGAGAGAGAGAGAGAGAGAGAGAGAGAGAGAGAGAGAGAGAGAGAGAGAGAGAGATGAACAGGAAGAGCTGGCGCCTGTCAGTGAGAAAATGAGCGGCAGATCCGGAAAACTTCGACAGAGCAGGGTAGAGGCAGCAAGGCCGGCACGATACATTGGTTGGGCGAAGTGCAATGACTGCAAGTCGTACAAGCGGCTATCCGGGAAACAAAGCAGAGTGGGAGAGAATGACGAGAGTAGCGGCAAATTGGAGAGAAATAGCGCGAAGAATTAGAGAGAGGGGGCAGAGTGGAAGTAGGGTAGTGATCGCCCTGAAAGCTGTCAGCAATTTCGTTCCCTGGTGATCAGGAAAGTGATTTCATTGACTTTCAAAACTGCACTTCAAGACGAGTTTCCTACCAAGCAAGGGGAAATACCATGTGTAACTTCGTTGTATAAAATGTCCCACCTCTTATATTTATTCCGAGTCGTGTTGTCCTATTCAGTTGTTTTCCAAATCGATCTTAACGCTGGATAGGATCGTTCACCTTCTGAAAGTATTACGCTGTGAGATGAACATTCAGAAGTAAATCCCCCGCATAATTACATTAAACGTATGAAGGCCCTTGCAATCCTTGTAATTTTACGGCTTTTTAATGCCCACCTCCTTATTCTTCCTTAGATGAAAGTTAGCCATCCTAGAGGCACGAGGTCGGAGTCTAGAGAGGAGGACGGGGGTGCAGGAGGCGACTGGGGGCAAGAGGGGCGGAGGAAGTGGAGCAAACGTCACGGGACGAGCCAGGGCGTGCAGGGAAGGGAAGAGTCACTACAGGACGAGACGGGGCTAGACGATACGAGGGGTCGAAGCGTCTTCCCTTCGTAGGGCAGCGCTCTTGGCGCCTTGCGAAAGCCCTTAAAGGGCTCCTGACGAATGGCAGCGTTGAAATTTACACACTACGGGTACGCACATAACTCATCATTTTAAAGTTAAGTTACCTCCAAGCACATTTAGCATGTCTTCAATTAAATAGCCTTAAAAACAAAACTAATAATGATTAATTCACGATTGCTAAAACTATTTAATGTTAATTTTTAAATAAATAAAGTCATACACATTTGAAATTTAGTGAAGGTTTTACATTTAATCTGATGAAGATTGTTTTACTTCTTTTCAGTTTAGGACATATTCCTTCTATAAATGTTTCATAAATTATTATTTACGAAAAGCTCTCTTTACGTAACCGAAAATTATTCTATTCCGATCACAAATTTAATTTTCTCAAGAAATGTATTTTCAATTTTCTTTTTATCGATTATTTTCAAATTTCAAAAAAAACATTTTGGAACTGTGTTGTATAATGACAATTTTGATACTAATGATTTGGTACAAAATACTTTTAGTGTTGCTTTCCTTCATACTTTAAGTTCCAAAATGATAGGTCCACGCGTTATTGAAACAATGCAACTCGTGTCAGAATCTTGATTCATTGCGGCTCAAATTTAAGACGGTTGAAGCAAATACGTTTCTTATCAATGTATAGTTCTACCAGAATAGTATGTTTTCCAAGAAGGGCAAGGCAATACACGAAGTATAATACCAACAACAGCAAAGAGAAGTGCACAAGAAATAGTGTCTTCTCTTCGTATTTGAAATTCGGATCGCTGTATTTGTCATTTTTATACTCAACAGAGTTTACCTATTTATTCAATCAAAAATATTTCTGAAGCTTCTGAAACTAACTTATATGAGCGTTTGTGATCGTCCGTATTCTGTGAAAAATAAATCACATTGAGATCAACTAGGTCTGATGAGCAAATAATTTGAATTCTCTATTTAAATAAATCTTTTGTAACATTTGTCACCTAATAAACTTTTTGCTGCACAAAATCTTTACGACAGTTTTATTTCAAGTCTTCTCAAATTGTAATTCTGTGATTTTCGAATATGTATCATATTTTGCGGGAATTGAAGTTGTCTGAAATACTGCGAATATTTTTTTTTCTCCTAGGAACGCAGAGAGTACTGACAACCGACTGCAGCTCCGTGAAAGCGTGTGCACTTCCCACCTCCTGCAAATAACAAACGTTCACTTTTTGTCCCACCAGTCGCCGCGTATTTGCTGTCCCATCCCTCCCTCCGTTGGGGGTGGGGCGGTGGGGGTAATCGAATGGACGTGGTGGCGCCCCTGGCGGTGGACTCTCGCAGCTCGGCGCGCCCTCTCACAGGGACGGGGAGGGGGAGGGGGAGGGGCGATAGTGCGCCCAAACGAACAGGCAACCGTCGCCCGAGATGATTCGCGTCACTAATTCGGCCCCTGCCCTACTGCTGCCGCTCTGCTCAACGTCGCCTCCCAGCACGCGGCTTCTCTCACCACAGAGGAACACCTTCCACCGCGTGCGCCGAATTCTCACGGCAGTTCTCGCCTTCAAAACCATCAATAGCAGATGGGTAACTCCTTCACTGTCAGACAAATACCGTTACGCGTTCGGCGAAGTGGCAGTTGATACTTTTGAGTATCTACAGTTTTTCTCTGTCTTTAGATTTCCTCAATGACTGTGTGTGATTACTAGTCGTTAAATGGCCCCGTTGCCTTCGCCTGTGGAAAATTCCGCGTTGCCAAATCAGACCACCTAGCGTTCGTATGACAAATGTAATCACGCCATTCTCTGTTTGCACCGAAGAACAGTGTTCCAAAATACCTTTTTTTGTAGTCGAAAGATGCACCAGGAAGAACAATTGATAGAAGACGTTGAGCACAATAGGGGGGGGGGCAAAGTCTTCCCTCAGCGAAGCATTGGATGAAACAGCTCAACAGTGGTCGAACGAGCGTGTGGGATGGGAAACGAAGAGGGGTCCAGTTTCAGTCGCAACTGAAGCCATTATCGAAGTAGTGCGACTCTTCATCTTCAATGCCTGATGAGATTGTTGATGAAATAGCAAACGATGTGTGCATTAGCCATCGTTCTGCATATAAAATCTCGCATAACAGGCGTAACTTTCACGGAGCGCGGCGAGACTGGGTCCAAAACAACTCCATGGAGATCACGAGGGCGCTGCGTTTGAGGTATTGCATCAACTTGCGTACAGTGACAATCTCATCCTGTAGGATTACTATATGCTTCATTCACTTAAATCGATCAAGAGGCCGTGGATTTAGATCCGATTAACAGTTGGAGGAATCTGTATACGTGTCTCCCTGCATAAACAATTCTTTTCAGAAGGCATCTGATCTGTAGCGTTTGCTAAGCTTCTGTAACGTTGGATCAAGTACATTGAAAATCAGGGTGATAAATTGAAAAATGATATCAATAAAAATTATGAAACTTGGTTTTAATGCATTATAAAACACAATTGCAGATACCCCATATCTGTCCGACTTACTCTCATGTACATCTCTGTGGTGCATAATAAGCCATACAGATGTAAAACGATCTCTTTTCAGGGTTTCGGGTACCTTTCAAGTGCCGAAGTCACTGATAGCATTGAGTGATTTAATGAACTAAAGTGAAATGATGGTGAACGATGAGGTAATGATGGATTGAAAGCAAGGGAATAAAAATGTGCCCGAGAATTTTCTTTTCCCCCCACAAATTCCACGTGCATTGGCCTGCGATGCAACACACATCACGCAAAAGCATCGCTGTCCCTTGAGCAGCCCAAGAATAAAACTCATTACACTACGTCATCCCGACCTCGGACGGCGCATGCGCAGATTCTCCGCCTCCACAAGTGCTCCTCAGAGTTTAACGCGCGGCCTGTACTGTCTTCTCTCCTCCTGCTCCTCCTCTTCCCCTCTGACACGACGCGGTGCGGTGGTCTGACGGGGGAATTAGCTGCTCGCGTTTTAAGGCGCGTCCGGCAAACGGGTTACCTCGTAAGCAGATAACTCCGCGGCAGGGGAGGGGTGAGAGGCGAGGAGATTGCAGGGCGCGTGCCAAGAGTACAGGTGGGGGTTGGAGGGGAGGGAAAGTAAGAACTTTTGGAGGGAGGGAGACGGAGAAGGTCAGACTTCGGGTCGATGCGGCGGGATGGAGGGGGGACTAAACGAGAGTGACATTCGGGAGGGCGAGAAAAAGGTGGTCCTACACAGCGCAGCCTGGAGTTATGCCGCTTGGCTGCCTGGCCTCCTTAACTGCTGAACTATTTCAGAAATGTGTCGTGGGTCACAGTTACCAAGATACATGGACCGGAAATAACACGGCCCTCAGCGTGGCGAAGGAATAAAAGTGCAATACGACGAAGAAGCGGCCAGGTGATAAACTTCGATTCCTTATCTAGGAAAGAATATTAAAATTAGTTTAACGACAAGACTACGAAGATCGTCGACATAAATAGTAGTGTTTAGATTGGCGTTAAGAATCGGATTAGACCTAACTCAAAAGTCGTGGGCGGGGGCGGCGAAGGTGGGGTGGAGGAGGTACAGGGTGATATGGGGACGGGACGTGGTCTAGAACAATGCAGGGCCTCTAAGTCGTCGTCCAATGGACGGAGGTAGGCTGCAGAACGCGAAAACTCTCGTACTAATTAGCCCATTTGCCGGGACTTGGACTGCGCTCCAAGGTTGGAGCTTTCACCATCCCAACATACTTGTGACATTGCACACGGACGATACACAAGGAATTAATTCATTAATGTTTGTTTTTACAGCCGTGATTATTCTTGCTCTGATATAATGAAGCAGAATCACAAATGCGTACAAAGAAGTAGAGGGTAAGAGTCATTCCTACACTTCAGACATGCTGGTGTAAATACTGCTTTCTCATGTTTCTCGTTTCATACAAAAGTTTTCAAATATAATTTTTTACACGAAACGAACATATCCGCAAGTGAATTACCATCGCCATTTATTTTGCGGAGACAGCTAGGGCATATTCCTGTAATCTCATCCAGTAATCTCAATTAACGTCAATGTCCCTTACCATTATTTATCCCAAATATCCTAATTGTCCAAGGCATTGAATTGCAACACAACAAATATCAAAGTCAGAATTCGACCTTTCTAAATGTAAATAAAATTTCACTCTGCTTCATACAATTACTCGTATTTCTTTGATAAATATATCTTGATGCTTAATTAGGAAATGTGTCTTCAAAACATCCCGCAGTAACATCGCTCAATATTTCCAATGTTGGTTGGAAGATGTTGTCGTAAGACCGGTGAAAGTGCACAAAATATTTGATCGACCCCCCGTCCATTTCCAGAACTGTCGCATCGCTTCAAATAAAGCAACAACAATAAGCGCCTCCCCCCGTGCCATTCGTCTTTTTCCAACGCGCTGCTTAATGGAGGGGAAGCCCACGGCCCCCTGCACACGAGGCGAAGTCAAAAGGGGAGGCCAGGGAATCAACGATGCGAGTTACGGAAGGCGGCGGGATGACACTGGAGGGGAAAATAAGAGGAAGGGGAATGCTAAGAGAGGGGTAGATGATGCAACGGGGAAGCGAGGAAATACGGAGGAAGAAGAGAGAAGGAATTGGTAGAGAAATGGAGAAAAAAGGTCGATGATGATCCAGGCAAGAATATTGAAGAAGGAAAGAGGTACTAGGAAAAGAAATGCAAGTCAGAGTGGTATGGACTATATGAAAGGGGCGGAGAAAATTCAGAGAACAAATGAGGAAATGGCAAAGAATTAAAGAGGATGAGAAAAGGGATGTTTAACCTTATTAATGCCAAGATATTGGCAACTACAAGCAAACGCCACGAGGGGTCTCCGCCAATCCCAAATGTCAATGCGACTTGCATTATCTCCTGCCAAATAAAAGATTGTGTTAAAGAAATAAAAAGAGGACATTTATGTTTTGTAAAAACAAATAACTTTCAGCGTTTCCACTATTTTTATGAACTTCTTGGTTACAAATGATATATTAATATGAAATTTCTTTTTTCTCATTTCTTAAACACTACCAATCCTATCTTTGACGACGAAAACAAGTGTTTATATGATGTGAAACTTGAAAGAAGCAACCAATCTAAACGAAGACAGCAACAGAAGAATAACAAATTTGCGAAATGTGCACTAACAATGCACTCGAAAAGCTGAATTTCATCAGATCAACGTCTGTCGTATCTGATGTGATGAACGTTTATCATCGTTATTTATTGTGTCAACCTACTGTTGTGTGTCAGATAAAAATGTACAGCTTCACAATTCGTCAATTTAGTTTGAAGCAAATTATTAACGTAATTTAATCTTCCTGTACATACACTAAAGATAAATCGAGTCAAGGATTGTGATGTCCATTTAAATCGTGAATAAAATGTCATTATTGCATCAAAAACGAACTTCTGTGACCTGATATCTTTAAAAAGCATTATAGTTTCTTAGAGTTCAGTTGTTTTGATCTGTTGCTCCTCGAAAGCAAGTAAAGCATGACCTTTTATATAAACCCCATGCAAGGTTCTCAGGAGGAGCGAGGGATGGACAGTGTGTCAGGATGAGGGGAACAGCAGGGGGCCGTGGAAAGGCGGACGGGAGAGTCGCTGAAGTGGACACACACTTTCATAATCCCAATTACGTATTTCCTGGGTTGCCACTACGTACGTCGAATGACTTTCCTCGACGTTTCTAGACTTACAAGACAAATTTAAGCTCTTTGACCATATTCCAAAGAAACTTACAATGTACTCCACAATCATAATGCATAGAATAAAATGAACGAACTTTACGCAACACTCGAGTACTCTCCCAGAATACTTCCATGATTATTAACACGTCTCTTGCCCTTTTCCTCTAAAATTGAGGACTAGCATCAGTTGATTTATTTTCTGCGTTGTAAAATAAATTAAGTGCTTAAACCATATTTTCCTCAGAAGTGGATTTTATTTTTCTTAAAACAGTCTTGCCTTGTTGAATTTCACTTGCAATCCAACTTTTTACTTTCTCGTGTACATACGCATACATGGAAGTAATATACGTAGTATACAGAAATTTATGTAATGCTGCGGAAAACCGATTTCGAGATTTCAATGGAAATACGTTTTGGGGTCCCCTCACACCGAAAACTTCAAACGTTTCAAACGTCCGTCCGTCCGCGAACACTACTAGCGCCAAAACCACCCGATCTTTTCCAAATAGAAGAAATCACTGTCCATCTGGCTCACGTTTAAGCTTTGAAATTTTGAACAAAAACAATCTTTAAAATTTGGAGGTACTTTACATCAAGTTCCCCGGACATTTTCAAAATCTTCTCAAAATCGGCTCCAAATTTTTTCTTTAAATTTCTTGTAATAATAGAGTAAAAACACTTATAAAGGTGGCATATGTCCCGTTTTCACGGTTAACTATTTTTCAAACAATTGCAAAACCTATTTTTTCGGGGTCTTTCTACAACTAAAAAATTGAATAGAGATTTTTCTTTCGAATGAAATTTGTTGTGAATAAATAGCTCTTTCATTAAGTTCATGTACATCTTTTTGGATGTACATCTTTTTGGAAGTTTTATTTACTGTGACGAAATAGCTTTCAAATATTCTAACAAAATTGAAAATTATGTAATTATTAAAATGCTTAAAAGTAAATATTCCTTATGTTGAGTAAAAAAGAAAACACGGGAAGTCTGCCAAAGTAGTTATGTAGCGATCATTAAGTTTTGATTTAGTTTGTTGAATAAATTTCCTACCTTCATCATTCAATAATACTACTGTTGTTTAACAATACATAAAAAAAGCCTTAAGACTTTGAACACCATTTCAAAGATGTCAGCCTTGCTACTCAATACTATTATTACTACAATAGCTTCAGCTCCCAAATCACTAGTAGTTCCGCGATCAGAAGACTTCGCGTAAAAAGCCCTCACTCATAGGTCGTTGTTAATGATTTCAAGGAGCACTGTGGCCAGATTGGAGGGAAAATCAAAAACTGAATTGATTGTGATCGCGCAACAAAACGACTCACAATTAGACGTAAAGGCGATTGGTCTAATTGTTCGCTCACCAGAGTCTTTACATGAAACGGCCACCGTGTTGAGACGGAGTGCGTAACAAGCAAGTGCCCGAGTTGTGTTCGCTGGGTCAACACCACGAAGTGAGGTCTGCGAAGGGAACTCGCCCTGGCCGCAGGGCGTTTGCGAGGGCGAAGGCGAAGGGCTAGGGCGGGCAGGTGGGCGACCAAGGGCCCAAGGGACGAGCAGCGCCGCCCTGCGCCCTTCAGGCCCGCGAACGCAACGCTGCCGCCGCCACTCGCAAATTCCGCCTCCGCGCGCATTCAAAGTTCCACGCTGAGCCCGCGACTCCCCCACCCAAACGCAGTTGGGCCAACAGCGGATGAAGCAAGGAGCAGAGCTCATCGCAGCTCTACTGGGTTGGGAAGGACACACGCAGGTTACTCCAACTATTTTACATGAGATAATGCTATTCCATCTTTTTCATTACAGAATTAATTCCGTAGAGCATTCGCATATAGTTATTTCAGATGAATTCTTTTGGCGCAGGCGAATACATAAGTATCGTTTCATAACATCTTTCAAAACACAGGAACTGGTGTATTATGAAATAGACGCATCATCACCTTTACCATTTTTTTGCAAATATACTTAATTAGGGAGATTTATTAAAAAATATATTACCGATATATCCGCAACAAAACAAATATAGTTTTACTCGATTCTACATTTTCAATGTCATTCACGATCAGCTAAAAGTGTGCACATCTTGAAAATCCATGGTTTCCTATCTTTGTTAATGTTCCACGCTTTCGTTCTTTCTAAGCCACTGTGCCGCCCGAGGAAATTGTTTCCGGAGTCTCAGAAATAGTTTGGAATTTTTAAAGTACTTGGAATCTTTACCTCATTAAACGTATCAACATATTTTGTCATAGCAATAATTTTCGAAAATACTATATAATACCAAATTATTTGTCAGCATACTAATATAATGAATGCCTACGTAACGATCCTCGAAATCAAAACAGACCATAGAATTTGACTTGGAAGAAAAATTTTATTTGAAGTAAAATTTCTAATAATTTTAGAAGCGAAAATACCACTTTCCTCGCCCAACTATTCTACACACGAGATGACAATTATTTCTGCATCAACCGACGTTTCTAAATTTGCGTAGGGGCACCTTATCACAGACGAGGCTCGGATACTCGCTCTTCAGTAAAATTACTTAATTGTGCTTCGCCGGGGTTCAGAGATTTTGATAATATTAAAAAACCATACCACTCTAAATTATATTATTTGTATATAAATAAATTATTTACGTGATTACAGGAACGTTTAAACATCTTTTCAAACCACAAATTCAAAATGAACTGACCGATATTCGAATGCATGAGAAGTAGAAACCGTATCAAAAACAGAATAAGTCGGCTACTGTGAATATTTATTTTCGCTCCAGGAGACGCGATGGAGAGGTGCGGTGTCAGCTGCGGCAGCAGAGCGCTGTCGCGTAAATGGAACGACGAATGTCAAATGTTTTCACCTCGCATTTGTCATGTGACAGCTTACACCAGTTGAAACATTCCGATACATTTTTTATTAGTTTAAGGTCGCGTCTGCTTCTTCTCGACCCATTTCCAGCCCCTCCCGACTCCGCAGCATTCAATTCCTTCCAGCAACACTTTTTTGAACTTAATGGGAGAGGTGATGGCATCGTTCCCTGCCTGGCTACCAGAGGATGATCATAGCCCCATATCAACCAAACTTCTATTTTATTAGTATTATAGTGAGCTGACACTCTGGCCCATCTGAGCTCTTATAGCGCAGAAGAAAGAAGGATTGAGCAAAATGAATAGATGAAAGAGCAGTTGCATAAATGAATTATGGATTGCTGGATGAGTGGATGCATAAATGAAATAATTATAATTCGCGATTTCACACCTCTCACATCTTTCTTCTCCGCAGTGTCCAAAATACATTTCATCAACAGTTCATTTCCCACTGCTACGAACAGTGATGTTAAAACTAATATTAAAAAGTATGCACGAAATTAATCGAATGCAGCCATTCTATGAACTCGTGGTGACAACATCCATCCCTTAGGAGGGATTCAAATCCACAGCCTGGGCATTGACGCATAGTTGCCAGAAGACCTGCTCCTCCAGACCTGACGACGAGACGAGAGAGCCAAATATGACCTGGATTGTGGACACGTGGGACGAAACGAATATCATATTTAACGAAATTTTTACGCAGAGAATTATTACCGTTGTTATTGGCATTATGATAGTAGCATTATATTCTATAATGCAAGGCGTAATAAGTTCGCGCGACCTTGAATTCCATCAGACTGATAAGGGCACCTTAAGCTTCGTGTGCAATGTGCCACGAAGAGCCTAGCAGTCGACTGGCACCAGGTCGTAAGAATTGCATTGGAAATTCTGTGTAGGTGTACCTCGTTGGGACGTAGTATTTAGCTGGCTGTGAAAACATTGCGCAAAGATTAAAAAATAAGAAATATATTAAAAAAGGTTTTTTGCCTATCGTATACTCTTTTCTGTAATTAAGTGAATAGGTTCCTCTTTTAACAACGTACTAGTAAATTCATGGTAAAAACAACTTAGCAAACACCATATAATAGATCGATTCCCAGTCAGTGTGTGAAAAGCTTTGAGCAACAGTAAGCATGGAATAAACTCGTTGCAAAAATTGAGAACAGCATAACAAAGTTTATCGAATGGAACATGTTTACGTCGTTGTTGGTACTGTAAGAGCGTCGGTGACAAAGCTCCGCCTGCTGCAGAGGCCAAGTTAGGACCTCTTTTGTCTCGCGACGTGGAGAGGCGGCGGCCACTCGCACCACGTGGGGCGTCGACGGTGCCATTGTGCTGCGCCCAGCGATAGGCCTTTCAGCGCTCCATTAAGGCGCTCCGGCCCTCTTCATGCACCTCCCCCGCCTCCACCCACCCACCACCCTCACCCGAAGCATCCCGCCCAGCGCCGCCCCTTCCCTTCAAGCAGCCCCTCTCACGCCCTCACCGCCTCACCAACACAAGCAACTCTGCCATCCACTCCGCTCACCCCGGTGCCCTTACTGCAGCTTCCCTCCTGCTCACTGCTGCCTCCCCCGCACTGCATCCCACCCAGCTCCGCCGCTCCCCTTCAAGCAGCCCTTCTCACGCCCTCACCGCCTCACCATCACAAGCA